>NIPM01000452.1:0-133495 GCA_002738285.1 Holacanthella duospinosa | reverse complement strand
ACTCATTTTGAGAATGTATTCTTCATGGTTTTCGAAAATATTCGTAATAACATTTTTGACTGAATAAAATAATTTTTTTTGTATTATTAGCACTCGGCATTCCGTCATGTTTTCGGATTAATTTGAAATTTAGGAAGTATGTGCTTGAATTGATTTTGTAAACNTCCGTCATGTTTTCGGATTAATTTGAAATTTAGGAAATATGTGCTTGAATTGATTTTGTAAACGTATTTTTTTGGAATACTTTTTTTTCAAACAGTCCTATATATTTTATTTACAAGTATTTTGTGAAATATGCACAAATACCTTCTCAAAATACGGTTGTTAGGTCAATCCAACAGTAGAAATTGAACCGACATCAATTGAAGCAATGCCGATTGTGAATTCAGGACACAAATGTATAAAATAAATTGAGAAAAATGTTTTTAAAGTCATTAAAAATTTAATTTTGGAACAATTACGAAAACATGCAAACATACCTTCCCAAAATTATTTCAAGCAAATACTTCCTAAATTTCAATTAATCCCAGAATATTTGATGAAATGCCGAGTGCTAATTAAGTTCACCACCATTAGAAAATAATAGATAAAACATTTTTTTTCAAACAGGTAAAAATACTTTTATGAACATTTTTGAAAACCATGAAAACACAATACGTCTTTTCTCAAAATACGTCCTTGCACTCACTAGCAAAAGTTCTAATTGACCGGAAATGTTTTAACGAAACGAAAGATATTATTTGAAACCAATTCTTTACCTGTTAAAGTCCCATTAGCCAATTTGAAAGTGGTGCGGCAGAGCGGCGAAATAAAGACTCAAAGTTCACAGTTTTGATACATATTTCGAGTATACGTAGTAAGCTCGTGGACTTAATAAAACCTGATCGGTACATGGTTAGCCAAACTATAGTATCACAGAGAAAGTTTCTGTACCTGCGAATAAATCTGCTTTTCGTTTGCTCAAGTTGTTGAGTTATGTTAGCTCAAAAAACTGCCGTTGTTGCTTGTACGTAATTAACTTAACAAAATTGGGTGAAATGTACATGAAGGTTTGCAGAGTTAAATTGTGACACCTAGTTTAATGGAAAAGTTACAGTATGAGGTGTACCAATATTATAAACTTAAGAGAACAACTTAAGCCAAGTTGAAAAACTCCGAGACTTGACTTCATTCGACTACAACATATGAAAGTGAAAGTATGAGTATAGCCCTTATCTCTTCCTCGGCTATAGGGACACTAAAGATAACCCACCCTGTATAACAGCAATCCTTTCGTTCATGGGAGGTTTGGAAAACAACGGATAAATGTTTTGTATAACAACGGATTTTGTTGCCTTTCCTTAAGAAAATCATCTAGACAAAATGCAGATAAGGTGATTCCAGTAGCAAAAATAATAGATGTCAATCACTTAATATATTTCATGTAAAGTAGGTAAATCATGACTAGTAATAGAACAATACTACCAGACACTAGAAACGAACGAGAGCGGGGTCTGGTTCTAGGCAACAGACATATCGAAAACAATGGATTCCCTTGATTTTGTTTGGTATTCCCTTAATTGACTGTTAAACCAACGTTTACTTTATTACTAAACCTAAAGGAACGAAGCTTGTTTTACGTTACGGTGACGCCACAGTCGTTGTTTTGCAATAAAGTTGAAGGCTTGTTTCCCACTAAATATGTCGAAGCAATGATACATTGAAGAGAATTTTATATGCAGTATTAATGAATGCTTAGAAACAATGAGAAATATTTGACATAATACAAAAAAGATATTCACAAAGCCAAATACATAAAAATAGGAGAACTCGGCAGAGCTACTTATAAACAGACATATGTTAAAGTAAATTGAGGTAGGACTAAAAGATTTCTCAAATTANAACTCGGCAGAGCTACTTATAAACAGACATATGTTAAAGTAAATTGAGGTAGGACTAAAAGATTTCTCAAATTACTAGAAATAGTAAACTAAACACAAGCAACACATAACATGTGTCACTATACGAAATATTACCATTTATTTTTTTGTAACTGGTAACACTCAAAATCCGCAGCGCTTAGCGCTATGTCAACTGAGCGATAAGAAATATCCTAAATGTTGGCATAGAAAATATCATATTCCATTGATCCCCGAATAACANTGTCAACTGAGCGATAAGAAATATCCTAAATGTTGGCATAGAAAATATCATATTCCATTGATCCCCGAATAACAAAAACAATTCTTTAACAGGACTACGGCAGGAACTTTTACACGGTTAGTACCGATTTTTTTATAAACTCCTTTTAAAAAATTCTGTTTTCTTTAAACTGGCGGCTGGCAAGGNTGTCAACTGAGCGATAAGAAATATCCTAAATGTTGGCATAGAAAATATCATATTCCATTGATCCCCGAATAACAGAAGCAATTCTTTAACAGGACTACGGCAGGAACTTTTGCACGGTTAGTACCGATTTTTTTATAAACTCCTTTTAAAAAATTCTGTTTTCTTTAAACTGGCGGCTGGCAAGGNGCACGGTTAGTACCGATTTTTTTATAAACTCCTTTTAAAAAATTCTGTTTTCTTTAAACTGGCGGCTGGCAAGGTGCAAATATGACATGTAAAACATCCAAGGATTTAAAATATTGTTTCTGATTGCTGAAAAATAATATATTTTTGCTGAACCTTGATGCTAATTCAGCTTTAGCTAAAATCTTGTAAATTGTTTTTTTTAATATTCAAAAATTGAAAATTGACTTTCGTGCACCTTTGANAGCTTTAGCTAAAATCTTGTAAATTGTTTTTTTTAATATTCAAAAATTGAAAATTGACTTTCGTGCACCTTTGAGCAAGGTGCACGAAAGTCAATTGTTTGAAACTTGTTTTTACTAACATTCAAAGAGTTGTAACAATCTTTGTGAATGCATAAAATTTTTATGTGAACGGTGGTGGCAACTGTTACATTGTCAAATTTTTTTAATATTTTATAAGGAAGAAAATATTTTGAGCACCGCTACAGTCACGGTCTAATGCGGTGATGACGGTGATGACCATGAAAATGCCAACATTCAAAAAATTAAATAATCTCATTATCCAAAGAGAATATATTTCAATAATATCCCGGCGGCCATAATGCACAAGAGCCAGCAATTTCTCATTGTGGCATTTTCGACACCAAAAGATACTAAACGATTTTTGTCTGAATATAAACGTAGATTTATTGTTTAGTTTCTTTAGTAAAAAGTTCGTTCACCATAAAGGTAATCGTTCACCATAACATTTCAAAAAAATTTTGTATTAAGTTTTCTTAAATTAAAAAAATATTTTTTTTGTAACACCGCTATAGCCACCGAGCAGTGCGGTGATGACGGTGACTATCATGAAAATCTCAACATTCAAAAAATCAGATTTTAAAAATTATCCAAAGAAAATATATTTGACGAATATCTCAGCCGCCTTAAAACATCCTCCATGGACTCTGACATCGTTATGATAAATTTTGAAAAATTCTGTTATATCATTGATGATATTTCAAAACTTATCATAGCAAATTTTGCCGTTGTAATATACCAAGGTATTTCAATAAATAAAGCGCAAGATAACTTATAAATTGAATAACCATTGGTAGTTTTATTTTATTTGATTATTGATTTCTTAATTTGGCTGCTAAGAGCGATCTTTCACTTTTCTTTTCAATTTTTCTGAAATTTTCATTGTCATTTGGGACTTTCACTGCAGTACTTTTTCTTGTGGGCATATAGTCAATTCCTGTAACTTCGATAAACATTTTCTCCGCAGAAGGAATACCAGTCATTTCATTTGAAGTAAAAAACTAAAATGACCAACAACAATTTATTATTAAACTTGTAAAAACAACAAGTTATTTTTGAATCAGAAATATAGTATTTTCTCACCGAATAAATATTTTGGCAGTTTTGAAACAACATATCCATTGCATCTGAATTGGATTTTGTACTTACTGTTTGTCCCACATTGAACATGAGCCCACTTGGACTCACATTCCCTGCATTTAAGTCAATTGCCACAAGACCGGCCTTCATGTATAAGTCTTTCATTGTCTGAAATATAGTGAAATATTTCAAAATATTAATAATGAGAATAAATATTTAGTATGTTAAAACCAAATTTTCAAAATCAAATATTGAAATGTCAAGCAAATTTAACTGAAGGTAATCTTTATATCGGGTGACTTAGAGTTGATGCCTCAAAAAAATTCAAAATTTTAAATTCACCCAATTAGATTTGTCAAAATTTTGAATATTTAAATCTGATTAGCAGAATTTGAGTTTTTTAGATATCTTGGGACAAAAATAATTGTAGACCACCCGGTAGGAAGTGTATATTTCCGTTTTCAGTTTNAAATCTGATTAGCAGAATTTGAGTTTTTTAGATATCTTGGGACAAAAATAATTGTAGACCACCCGGTAGGAAGTGCATATTTCCGTTTTCAGTTANGTAGACCACCCGGTAGGAAGTGTATATTTCCGTTTTCAGTTAATAAACTAGTAAAAATCTATTAGAATATAATGTTGTTTACCTTCAAAATATTCACATCGCAACGATGCAAGTGTCGAATATTATCTTTTTCGTAGTGATCAAGCGGTGTGTCATTTTCTAATTCCATCATCATTAAATTTTTCTCACAAAGTATAGGTTTAGGACATCGAATCCCTAGTTTTTGTAAATTTTGATATTTTTTCAATTCTCTCTCTGCCCAAAGACAAGCAAATTCCGAACTATTGGACTTCTCAACAAGATCTGAAAATTCTAAATCGTTTTCATAGAATTTTTTTTTAGACTCGACAAGTTGTTTGCTCGGTTTGTTCCAAATTTTCACAACAACATCACGTGTCGTTGCTCTATCTCTATAAACAAAAAAAGTTTAATAATTTTTTAAAAATATATTTTTTGAACATGTTAGAAATGCTTTGCTACCGAAATATTCCTGGAAAAATTACAGAATCCGCTCCGACTGAGATTGCTTCTTCGGACAATTTTACGTCCCATTTTTCTTGCATTTGCTTCTGTGCTGCATTTCGTGTGAGTACAAGATCCTCAATGAGTTTAACTTTGTAGTTTCTGTCTTTCAATTTAGAACGTACACGGGGATCTGTGAAGATCTATTTAAATAAAATGTTATTAAAAGTTAATTATAGAAGAAGAAGAATTTAGTAATAATTAATTTGTGATTAAGACCATTATAAAGTAGATGACGCTTTGTTGTGCTCATATTCTTAGTCACTTCGTGGTACCATTTCTTTAGGACAGTAGCTAATTTTTTTTACCAATTTTTTAAATAACCGTGTACTATTACAGGGTGAACCAACTTAATCCGGGCCGTAGAAAGTCGCTTTCACCAAAAAAAANTTAAATAACCGTGTACTATTACAGGGTGAACCAACTTAATCCGGGCCGTAGAAAGTCGCTTTCACCAAAAAAAACTTAAGACAGTAAATAAAGAGCGCGAAATACAAAAGTTGTAAGGAATGAAGTTAGCGTGTGTTTGAGAAAACATTCCTCTGCAAAAATAAATTAATTTAAAGAAAGGCGATTCTGTAATGCTGAAAGATGGGTAGTTGAGAGAATGAGCAACTAGAGGAATGGGGTACGATCCCTTGGCATCTATTCCACCTGACTCAACAGAGAACCTGCCGACCCCTCCTCTCTCTGTCTCTCTGCTTTGCTCCATTGCTTTGCATCGGAACAGATATTTTATAGTGATTACAATAAAATTAACTTCACTTCCATCATTTACTATTCTCTATCGCCTGCCCCAAGCCGTTTTTGGTGAAAGGCGAAGAAAGAAGGCCCGGATTAAGTTGGTTCACCCTGTATAACCATAAAGCGATCACGATTGTATAAATTTTTTTGAAACATAAAGAAAAAAAAGTTTTTTANATTCCACCTGACTCAACAGAGAACCTGCCGACCCCTCCTCTCTCTGTCTCTCTGCTTTGCTCCATTGCTTTGCATCGGAACAGATATTTTATAGTGATTACAATAAAATTAACTTCACTTCCATCATTTACTATTCTCTATCGCCTGCCCCAAGCCGTTTTTGGTGAAAGGCGAAGAAAGAAGGCACGGATTAAGTTGGTTCACCCTGTATAACCATAAAGCGATCACGATTGTATAAATTTTTTTGAAAAATAAAGAAAAAAAAGTTTTTTTAAATAAAACTTTAAAAACAAATTTTTTTTAATATACTCGATTTGAAATATAACTCTAACGAAACAATCATGATACAACATTTCTCTGCTACTCTGCATTTAAGTTCATTTGTTCATCTTTTATCGACACTAATAAATTTAAAATTATCAAATAGAGTATTACCCAAACTCTTCTACCCTCTTGTCACCGATGCATAGGTTTCAAACAATAATTTTACAAAGTATAAGATCTGCCAACTAAAAACTTCTTATTGTTAAATTACCAGAAAGGTAGTAATTTTGTTTTCCAAAATGTTATAAATATTCTAACCAATGTCGGAAACTGACAAATAACTACAGTAGAATCACGTCATTATATACGACGGNTTTTCCAAAATGTTATAAATATTCTAACCAATGTCGGAAACTGACAAATAACTACAGTAGAATCACGTCATTATACACGACGGGTCAAAAACTTTGAATAACGGTGTGTTAATTCACAATTTGAATTTAATGTTAATATAATAATGTCAATAATTACTTACTTTATTCTTCCATTTGTCCAATGTAAAATTACTGAAATCCTCCTTTCCAATGAATGTTGAGATACTCACTTGATTTGATCTGATTTCACTTCCTGGTTTTACCTTGGAGGTTTGGAATGCCGTTCTTGGCATGATTTAAAACAAAAAAATTGTTACTTTTTTGTTTCCTACTCTGTAGATGAGCTGCAGATAGATTATCGATCAAACTAACAACTTTTATGGAGATCTAATTCAGTCTTTTNTTCTTCCATTTGTCCAATGTAAAATTACTGAAATCCTCCTTTCCAATGAATGTTGAGATACTCACTTGATTTGATTTGATTTCACTTCCTGGTTTTACCTTGGAAGTTTGGAATGCCGTTCTTGGCATGATTTAAAACAAAAAAATTGTTACTTTTTTCCTACTCTGTAGATGAGCTGCAGATAGATTATCGATCAAACTAACAACTTTTATGGAGATCTAATTCAGTCTTTTGGTTTACTAATAAAGGAACAAATATATATGTAAAAACTATAACTGTCTAACCTTCCTTACGATAACTAACAAGTATTCAAGCTTGATGTTAATTGAATCAACTTCAATATAGAGACTCTACAACTGTATTTATACCAAACTTTATTGTTTAGATAATGATCTAACGTCAACGTTGCGAGAACGAATTTTACTCCTCATGTGGGAAGAACCACAGAGAAAAAAAAGTTGTTTCTACCAACGACAGTAAATCGACATTGCAGTATAGGAAATTGTGATAAAAACATGACGTATGTGTTATCTAACCAACAACATTACGGAGAAGAAAAAAACACTCGAGGACATTCGAGGGTTCATCTCTCATCATCATCATCATCGATCCATAACACCCAATAGAGTACTACCACAAACTCAGAAAAGTGTTAGAATCGTCAATTAGAGAACTATTGCAAACTCAATACGAATTAAAAACTTAGCACAACCGGAACAATAAGTTAGAGTTTTTCTTTGCCAAACATTTATGTGCTCAGTGCTTATTCGAGTAGCTCAAAGAATATTAGCCGTAAGCGCATTAAAATATGAAATTAAAATTTTTTAGAAAATCAGATAAGAGCTCATTGATGAATCTCTCGTGAGTTCAGATTTGATCGTGTAAAGTATGCTGTTGAGTTTGTCTTTCAACCAATCTAAAGTTTAAAGTAAGCGATTGTAAACGGACATGTATTTCAATTCGATACCGTCAAGTAAATTTAGCCTCTTAAACGCTCAACTTTGTCCTGTAAAGAAGCTTACATGTGACCGGGGTTATTGGGAATATTGTTTGGAGCGCAATAATTGGAGCACAATAATCTTTCTAACTAATCCAAACAACTTGTACGAAACAAATTTTTAATACAAACACAGTGGATTATTTGAGAATTAGTAATCAAGATCATCATAAGAAGGATGACGCTGAGTTTTGTAATGCTGAGCAGATGAGCAAACTGAGCGTCACACTCCTCAAGAAAACCTCGATTACCAATTCCCAAATAATTCTCTGTACAAACCATAATTAATTACAATTCGAAGTTCATTAATTTTGAAAAGTTATTATATTCAGATAAAATTTTGAAGTTCATGTGCAGCAAGAATATATCTATCGCTTCCATTTATTTCTCTCACTCCTTGCCATCTCATATCGCATCTGAGAGTCAATAGAGAATCCCATGGTTGTTAACTAAATTTTTATAAGCAAGTCTAATGAATAAATCATTATCATATTCATACAACGCGCTTACAAATAACAAAGGGTTTTGGAAGAGATTTTTGGCCCATGTCCTTTACTGAAGAAAAGAGATAGGTTTTTTAGCAAGGAAAGATGTTAGTTTTATTTTTTTCTGGGGAAACACTATACAGTTTCAGAAAGACAATTCAAAAGTAAACTACAAAGTTTAAAAAATATGTTCTAGTAATCGTAGAGTGTTGATTTTTTTTACTATGTTCCACTACTTTTTGGATGGTCTTTCTGATACTGCTAATACTTTCCGCGAAAAAAATTCCAGTCAAAATGCTGCTAATCATCAATTACAAAGGCACTGCTTTCCCCAATAAAGGGTATAGGACAAAAGTTTCTTCCAATGCCTTTGCTATTTGTAGTTGCACTGTATTTCCATAAAAGTGTAGAGTAAAAAGGTGCATTGAATGAAAAAGACACATGAGATTGCCTGGAAGTGAAATACACAGATATCACCTGCTCAGCAACTCATTCGTATAAGACACATAGAAGACTCTTCTTCATAGTGGATATGATAGAAGAGTAGAAGTGGAAGTAGTAGTGGCTAGAGTATAAAGACGGATATGGTTTGGTAGCTCAAGTTGGAAAGAGCATTTAACAATTATAAGACAGTTGGAATGAGTGGTGGTATCTTATCTCGGAGTAGTATCGTATCTTACTCTGCCCAAAGTTAGCACTCGCACTTCCTTTTTTTGGAGTTACTAACCATGGTATAAGATATAGTGTGGTATCCTCCGTAGGAATCGAGCCGATACGGATGGAGATACTGCTCTACATCGTATCGCAGTTTCCGTAATCCATCTGCCAAAACAAACATAGTATGTGGTTTTCTGCAAGCCATTAACACGAAATTCAAAAATTTATTTCAACTGTATTTTGGCTTGTTTGTTTTGATGGTTAATTGTTTGTTTGTTTTTTAAGTTAATTTCAATTGCAATTGACCAGATGGGATGGACTGTGACACCAATTTTCTGTTGTTATAAGGATGGACCAATACATCCAAGGTAACCTTGTATTTTTTAGAAAGTTTATTTTGTTCATTTCGAAATAGGTAAGATACTAGGGGTCTACCAATAGCGTGAGTGGATTTGCGTGAGATTGTGTAAGGTTCCTCTTTTACGTGAAATTGTATGTTTGTGTAAAAACCGAGAGATANAGTGGATTTGCGTGAGATTGTGTAAGGTTCCTCTTTTACGTGAAATTGTATGTTTGTGTAAAAACCGAGAGATATTTTACGAAATTGTATCCTCTCTCATTGGTTAGAGTCACTAAGTTCATCCCACTTGAGTGAGATTGTGTAAAATAGGAACCTTACACAATCTCACGCAAATCCACTCATGCTGTTTGTAGACCCCTACTACAATGAGACCCCACTAATTCATTTCAAACAGTCGAGTGGTATCGTATCTGCTGTTACAATACGGATGAGATACGACGATACGATACCACCACTCATTTAAACTGTTTATTATAACCTTTGAACGACTATTTATGGATTATGTACATTTTCAAATTCATCCTGAACCTATGAACACACGGATCTCCACCGATCCCATGGCTCAGTATTTGATAACGTTTAAATATTCTGCAATATTTTTCAATATTTCGTTTATNATCTCCACCGATCCCATGGCTCAGTATTTGATAACGTTTAAATATTCTGCAATATTTTTCAATATTTCGTTTATGGGTTAATAAAAATATTTAAGTAAATATTTCGATGTTTTTATATTTATATTTTAATATTTTTTTAAATATTTTTTCAGCAAATTATAATACAACCTGAGATGATAAATTTAATCCGCATTTATAAATTGTTTTCTGAAAGTCAATTCCTGTTTCTCAAAGCACACACTGGATCAAGGTTGCTATGAGAAATTTACAAAAAGCGACAAGGTTAATCCATAACTCCATTTGTTTTTAAATTAACA
Source organism: Holacanthella duospinosa (assembly GCA_002738285.1). Classification (NCBI taxonomy): domain Eukaryota; kingdom Metazoa; phylum Arthropoda; class Collembola; order Poduromorpha; family Neanuridae; genus Holacanthella; species Holacanthella duospinosa. The sequence continues at coordinate 123,119 of NIPM01000452.1, read as the reverse complement.
AAAAATAACCAAACAAGAAACTCAACAAATTTCATCGAAATTAAATCAGGGTTTAGGTTTTAATTATATTTAGGTTTAGTATCATTTATTCAAAAATTTATTCGTTTATTCCTCCAAGTAGAACATAAAATTTATAGATCAAGAAATGAAATTTTGTATTAATTAATTCTTGCAAAAATAACTTTCGTAAGCGTCCAAAGAGAGATCTCATCAACTTTTTCTCACTGCCGAAATCCGAAGCCCTCAAAGAATCCTGGTTGACAAATAGCAACCAAACCAATTTGCAGCTTAGAAAGCAAAATCGTGTTTGTTCAGATCATTCGTTCCTGTTGGATTTAACCCTACCTTGGTTCAAATTGGAGCTAAAATTCTACAAATTCAGTATACATTAAAAAAAATTTGTTTCATATTCATCAGCAGATATTTATTATAAACTTTGAAATATATTTAGATTTCAAAAAGGAGATAAGACAAACACTAATAGAATTTATGTACCCAGCGTATGGTTTTCAATTTTTTCGAATTGCAAAATAATTTTTATTGTAACCTTAGGAACGGAGTTAGATGTCGGTCCGACATCCAGCTTTGAAAATAATTTTTTTTTAAATGGAGTTATGGACTAACCTTATCAGTCGCTTTTTGTAAATTTCTCATAGCAACCTTGCACTGGATATTCCGAAGTTATGAAACATTTTAACACTTCAAATTTACTGACAATTAATTTCATCACGTCAAATTTGACTTCTTATAAACCATTATATATTAATACAAGTTGAATATAGATAATAGAAATTTCTGAAAAATTTACATAAACATTGAGACGGGCTGTTTTCATGCTCACTACCTTGAAATTATGAAATAGCATCTAAGTCTAAAATAATTCCAACCAAAACTGTCAAACAAGTATATCTTTAAAAAAACTTGTTTCTCAAAACTTAGCAAAAATGCAGAAACTCAAATTTCTAAAAGAGTTCTCCTCAACAATTCGCTTCTATGTGTTTATTCATATTTTTAGGGCAATTTATCAGCAAACTCCCGAGCAAATTAAGAATAAATGAAAGAATCTTATTTAGACATTTTCAATTATGAAATGTATATATTTTTATAATAGTAATTGATATTATAGTGGGCTTCCCTGGAATCGTGGCACAGAATGGTTTCGATTGATACTCCATATGGCGACAGTAAAAAATTTTCTTTAGAAATTCCTTTTTTTCAAAATTAAGAGAAAAACCTAAATTTCAAAATTGCAAGACAAAGTGAACCTGAAGAATACAATTGGTTAATGATTAACACTTATTAAAAAAATTATCGATTCCAGCTACTTGAAATAAACTTTATAGATTATTACTTGCAAATCTGAAGGTTAAATTTTTGTTTTACTACCCACTTATATCGAATAACTCCTTCGGTCAAGAATACAAGGCAACTGACAAGAAATCCAACTTGGAATACAAGTAGCGGAAGAATAATATCGTCAATCTCGAAAGGTCTTTTCAACGAAGATAGTGCGGATGAACAGTCAGGAACAGATTCGAGATCTATGAGTTCCCGCTGTTTCCAATAACGGTACCAAATCCCGCTCTCTCGCATCCTTTGCCGCCTTCAAAATTAAAATTCTGTTCAATTGATTTCTTAAAATTTGGTAAAAATGTTTGCATTTACGCCATATTGAAATGATCAGCAAAAGGAGAATCCCTCCGTACTATTGATGTCTTCGGTACCTAAATCATAAATCAAGTACAGTACTTCGTTTTTATGATATCTTCAGATGGACTGCGCTTGGGATGTTTTCTCTAACACTTTGTCAATCTTGTGTCGATAAAACCCAACACAACCTCCTTTTATAACCGTTCACCATTAAGTTTTTAGTCGCTTTTTCTACCAATTTCTATGAAATTCTACGATATTGTTAGGATTATTATCCATATTAATTATTGTTGTACATTGTTGTTCATAATTCAATAATTGTAGGTTAGTTGATACGATTCACATTTGAGGAAGAGTTTTATTGTCCCAACAATAAGTGATTTTCATGTTGTTTATGGAGCTTGATCTCAAAGTGAGATCCCACTTGCCTAATGAGTTTTTCTATTTATACCTTCTTGAATGATTCAAAACCCATTCAAAATTACTGCCATCGACGTTAACATGCTGCGCATGCTAATATCCATGCCACTACTTCTTTGATTGAGTTACGTCATCCGTTTAATGAGTTATTGATGTCACATTCAGTGCTCGAGGTCTTGACAAATTCAAAAAGCCATTATCTTCCTTTTGTCACATTTGGTCTCATAATACTCTGGAGTTTGGATGTTTTCCCCACAGTTCGCTTTGTTGCCGAGTAGTAAAATATGACTAAGACGTTCGACTTCCACAACATACCAATTTCGTTCCATAATATAGTAATACCATAATCACTCGATCACAAATCGCCTATGCATTTAAACCGCCCATAGAGTTAAATTAACGTATTTCTTATAATTGTCTATAAATCGCAACTAAAAACTAATTTACGGAAATCTAAAGCAGATCGCAGAGGTAAACATTAACATGAAATATTCGATTTCGAGCTGATTCTATCCGTCGACGTCATGAATAGGAAGCGCCATGAAGAATAGCATTGCGGAAATGGGCGAAGGTGACCACTGACAACATTTTCACGCGCTCTTGACCAAAAAGATGACCTTACTTGGTACCTTAAATAAAATCAAGATGGAAGTTCCACCTCAAATGCCCAACTCCACGGAAAGGGCAGTCCATGGCTCCATTTTCGCTTTCCAAAAAGACATAATTGGTTTCTTATATCTCAAAACAACACAGAAGAATAGTACTCACATCGACGCAGCATCATGGACAAGAAATCCGGTACTCTGCAACAAATCCCTAGAAGAAGCCGGAAATATTTGCTGGATTACAACAGTACAAAAGCCGGAGTAGATGTTGCGGACGCAATGGTTCGCACTTATTGTTGTCAATTGTATAAGATAGCCCCAATATTAAAAATTGTGTATCAAACTCAGATTTATTTCCAGATGGTCTCTGAAACTCTTCTAAACAATTGTTTGATGTGGTTGGATTGAATGCCTACATCATCTGTCGGATCCACCATACATCTACCAACGCAAACATCTAAGGTTTGCGTTGGACATTCTTGCGCTAACTTTGCGAAGGCTTGATCAAGCCATTCGTCCGTCAAAGAGCCGAGGAAGAATCTGCACCTCATTCTCCTTTCTAGGTCAAAGCTGCTATAAAGCTTATGGGCGCCAAAATTAGCCTTCTCCAGGTAGAACCTGAAGCGCCATTGTCAATCAGAGGGAGACGTGAGACGAAGTGTTGATATCCCCGTAACACTCTTAAAAACTCTCTCTGTATCTCCAAAATTGATATGGAACTTACGTCCCAAAGCGCAGAAGGAAAAGGGACCAATTTGTACAGTCAATGTAGTAGTGGCTATTAGCTATTTAAGACTAACTCAGTTATTAACCACGAATAGAGAAGCCAGAGGGGTTTATTAACTCAGTCTGTTTGTTTGTTTGTCGTGACGCAATGTCCATGATTAGCTACATCGGCCCTTGCTGCATTGTTCGGGATGTTTCTACCAATTGAAGTGGTGGTCAACATAATCAAATATTTAAGCAAAAAACCTATTCTTCTTATAAATCGATTGGTGCTAAAATTCGTAAAGGCCTTTCTAGTTCATTCCGTGCAAATTGTTTCTTAATGAAATGTCCCATTATTGTTTCTAGACACAATATAATCGTTGCTCCATGGGTCTATATACTGCTCCACCTGGTCATCTGCTACAAATCCCTATTTGGCTCTGAAATTCAGCTTTCTGTTAAATCAAGTATTTTTATTCGATACACAGTATAAAGAAGAATAAAGTAAATACTTGACATAATAGGAAGAATCCGGGTGAAGCGGATGGTTGTAGGTGTTTAGAGCCAATAAGAGACACGTAGAAATAGTTACCCGTCAAAGTTAGGTTCGAAATTATTCTATAGTAAGAACCAACTAGAAATACTTTTCACAATAGGAAAAATCTGCAGCGGAAAAATCGGGGAGAGACGTATTTTTTGAACCTAATAAAAACACCTATAAATAGCATTACCCGGCAAAGTTAGGTTGAAAATTACTCTTTGGTAAGAACTATACTTAGAAATACTATACAGAATAGGTAGAATCGGAAAAAAGCTAAAAGTTTCGTATGCTTGTTGAGTCTTAACACTTGGAAGACCTGGAATTTCTGTTCCTCACAATCTTATAACCGAAATGTACTGTACATTAATCGAAGTTTATTACATCATATTACCCTTTCACAGTGGTACCTGTTATTGTAACACCTTGTACATCCGCTGNGGATCGGAAAGAAGCTAAAAGTTTCGTATGCTTGTTGAGTCTTAACACTTGGAAGACCTGGAATTTCTGTTCCTCACAATCTTATAACCGAAATGTACGGTACCTTAATCGAAGTTTATTACATCATATTACCCTTTCACAGTGGTACCTGTTATTGTAACACCTTGTACATCCGCTGGAAATCGATGGTGAGCAGGAAGACAATAAAAAATAATAATAAATTTACCTCCCAACACATTAATTGGTAAAGCTGGATTACAATTATATGTTGTGTCCATAATTCTAGACCGGTTAGACCATGCTAGTTGTCTCAAATTTTGTGATAGTATTTAACCAGGCGGTGTCCATTTTTATAGACATTAACTGGCACAACCTTATAAATCGTCTGTCAGGCTATTAAGGAGTCAAGAAAGTGAACATATACTATGATTAGTTTTATGAAGCGAAATGAAAAATGGAAGACATATTTAGGANGGACATGTGATAGTATTTAACCAGGCGGTGTCCATTTTTATAGACATTAACTGGCACAACCTTATAAATCGTCTGTCAGGCTATTAAGGAGTCAAGAAAGTGAACATATACTATGATTAGTTTTATGAAGCGAAATGAAAAATGGAAGACATATTTAGGAAATTGTCATCGAAAGTTTCGCTTACTGAAATAATGCATTTCCTATAACCAACTTTAACTAACTCCTAATTTTGAACTTTGTGAGGTGTCCGTGATGAGTAAAACTATATGCATTTTACATATATAGAATCCACTCTTTAGTGATACTTACTGTATATTCAGGAATGCTCCTGTAACCCATGTTCTTACAGATAGTAGCATTGTCCAAATGTTTCCTAGTGTCTGGAAACAAAACCTTGAAGACATTTTCTTCGGTGATGTAGGCGTACTTTTTGTTTGATAGTACGAAACGAATTCCATCCTCAATTCCTGGTTTACTCATCTTCTTGTGTAATTTTTTCATCAGTGTATGAAATGCTTTACTTTCAATTGTATAATCACCATGCTGAAATGAAAATATAAAAGAAAAATCATATTAACCATGTCTATCAAACCGTCTCCTTTGACCCACCTCCTGGACAACATGCAAATAGGAATCATCTTTGATGCCAAAAGAAAATCCTAATAGAAATAATTCTTGTAATGTGTACTCCTTCGTCTTATGTACTGATAGAGAGGACGTCAATTGTCCAGAGTAGACAGCAGAAAGAATGACAAAAAGTAGAAACCCACAAAACGTTAATATTTGAACAGAAGTTTTTCCTCCAACGGAGAAACCTGTCAATAGAATATAAGTAGAAAATTTAAATTTGAATACTAAAGCGTTAACTTGTCATGATTATGTACCTTGCATTGTGAGGTATGAAAATGTAAAGAAGACAGATTCGTTTAAATCGAAAGAAATGAGGAAATGACCGAGGAATAGAATTCCCAGAATTACGAAAGTGGCAGTCCATGTATTTACTTCCAGTGGTTTTGTGTGGTACATGTCAATAACTGTGTATCCATCCGGCGGGTTATAATATATTATTAATCTATTAAATATGGAGGTATGTACAAGGTTGTCTCAGTAATGGGTGAGTGATCTTTTTAATACCATAAACTGTACCACTTTCACTTGAATACTACCAGCCAAACCACGCTCAGGGACTCATTATTGGCTCAAAGAACTCAGTTAATTTATCAAAATTACAGAATTTATTGGGCGGAATATATTAGATTGACAGTATACAGTAACAGAAACGTTACGAGATTGCATTTTGTATGACAAATAATAAAAAAAGTACAATTTTTATTTAAGTCGAATTCACAAACTAGGTCAATTTAATAGGTCAGCCCGCCACACGTTTTTGACCTTAAAGTCAAACTATGGTCTACCATTATGTGCTGTGTCGTTGAATTATATTGCCCTACGAAAATTTAAGGATTTAGATTTACCCAATCAGATTTGGAGAAATTTGGAATATACAAATTTAATTGGTCGAATTTGGATTTTTTAGGGAATCAACTCTAGGACACTCCAGTGTGAACGAAACAAACATCTTCATAAAACTTAACAGGTCTACTTATTGTATTTGCATTTGAGAAAACACTGAGGTGTTGATTCTATGACCAACCCATAAACATTTGCGCTTCATTTAACATATGTAATTCAGCCATATATCCTCGGTTAAGTTCATTTGACGTACGACAGAACATATACGTCATCAGTAGTAGTCTATGTGATTAATTGCTGTCTGACTAGTTGGCTGTGATTAGATACCTTCTAGTATTTATCGAGTTATAGAANTAGGTCAATTTAATAGGTCAGCCCGCCACACGTTTTTGACCTTAAAGTCAAACTATGGTCTACCATTATGTGCTATGTGTGGTTGAATTATATTGCCCTACGAAAATTTAAGGATTTAGATTTACCCAATCAGATTTGGGGAAATTTGGAATATACAAATTTAATTGGTCGAATTTGGATTTTTTAGGGAATCAACTCTAGGACACTCCAGTGTGAACGAAACAAACATCTTCTTAAAAACTTAACAGATCTACTTATTGTATTTGCATTTGAGAAAACACTGAGGTGTTCATTATATGACCAACCCATACACATTTGCGCTTCATTTAACATATGTAATTCAGCCATATATCCTCGGTTAAGTTCATTTGACGTACGACAGAACATATACGTCATCAGTAGTGGTCTATGTGATTAATTGCTGTCTGACTAGTTGGCTGTGATTAGATACCTTCTAGTATTTATCGAGTTATAGAATTTTTAATTTATTATATGAATAAAAAAGCCTTAAATTGACTGAGCAAAGTACAAAAAGTTTTGGAAAAGGCAACCAACTGTCGTCTTTCTTTCTTATAGTAAGCTAGCGATAATAGACAGATTTTGCAAAAGTGAGTAAGACGTTTACGTAAAGCGTAGGGTAACGGGAGATACGTTAACGCTTACGTTAACGTCATAAAAAAAGTTTAGTTTTTGCAAATTGCGTTTAGATGTTAAGGTAAGATTTTAACGTAGTACTGTTTTCGCTGCGGATTTCGCCAATGATTATGTTCCAAACAAGATTTCAAAAGTACTATGTTCTATGCAACTGTAAAGTTCTGACGAGGATTTTTTGCTCAGGTTATATGAAATTAATTATAAAACCGATTACTAAATAGATAGGTTCTTATATGTTACTGTGACAGTCGAAAATAAACCTGTCTTCTTTCGCCCCAGATTGATATTAATTTTCAAAAACAACACAAATTTGTGTAAATGTTAAAGAAGTAGTTTGAAATTCAATTTTAAGATACTATATGAGTTTAGTGCGGAAAATTAGGTTAGAGGGAATTGAGATAACTCTTTTATGTGACGTTAGACGTTAACGCGGGGTAAGGATTCTTACGTCTTCCGTAAGAGAAAATATCACGTAAACGGAACTTATCCGTTAAAGGGGAAGAGGATGCACGTAAGCTCTTCCGTCTTCCGTTAGCCTTAACGTCTTAAGGTACATTTATAGTCTACGGAAATGCGATCCGTCCCGGAAAAGCTGCCGAAAAATTTCACGGATTGATTTCAGGATGGAGTCTACGGAAATTAAACGGATTCAAAAACGTGGATTAATTTATACTCTCATTTCGAAAAAAAGTCACGTGATTAAGTAATCAAAAGTTTGGATTGAAAAGAGAAACAGACACTTATTGTAAAATTTAAAATTGAAGTATTCCCGCCAAACTCTTGTATGAATGTTTACTGTCAAAATGAGATTTGACGGATCGTCACACGGAATAATAGAACTCAGTTCTATTTTTCCGTAAGCCTTTTTTTCCGTTCCGTGGTGGAGAGAAAACGGGACGGAGTTATATCCGTGAACTATAGATGCACCACACTGAACGGAAACTTTTACGGAAAGCCTAGCTTTCCGTAACGGTTCCAGTTTCCGTAGACTATAAATGTACCTTTACTCACCTTTGCAAAATCTGTCTAGTGTATTCTTGAGAAGGACTTTTGCTATTCTTTCACTTTGGCATTTGCCTATACGTACTTGTCTAGTATGTATTTGAAATCGTCGACTCAATATTTTGAGATGCTGAATTGATCACTTATTCCAATTTGGGGTAACTTTATTTTCTGAAAAATTAATCTATGCTGTCATGAAAAATAAATTTACATCCTAAACCTTAGACCGGGAAAGCACTTTAAGATAGTTGTGTTAAATAATAAATTTTGAGTTTACTTACTGTTCACTGTGTACAGGGACAGAGAGGAATCGAATAATGTGTTTTGTACCAGTTAATAGAATCATAGCTGATGCACTACCGATAAGGTCCACTTTTCCTGCCTTCAGGTTTTCTATCATGGAGGTAAACATAGAAAAACCATTTGTCGTTTTAGTATCTGCGACAAACACGGCCCTAAGATTCAAAAAAATTTAATGAATTCCGGTTAACATTTGCATATTCTACATTAAGATTACTGACTTTGATTCTGCACTGCGCAATGCCTAAAATGTTTCCGGAATTTTTATATTCGCCCTCCTATACAGGACGGATTAGATAAGGTTTCTGAGTATGAAAATAATGTGCTCGTTGTATAATTGAGCTTTAAACAAGATAGTCATATAATTAAAAAAAAATATTCTGCCTAACTTCAAAGAGTTCAGGCAATTATGTATCAATTTAATTAAAGCAAGCAATAAGTATCCTTAATCTTTCAAGTATGTTTGAGTTGCATGTATGCGTTGCAGCCATATGTTTGAGCAATACTTTATTAATTTCATAAATTAATCTTATAATTCTTGATAATGCAGAAAATGTTTATGTAAAATGCGGTTTANATACTTTATTAATTTCATAAATTAATCTTATAATTCTTGATAATGCAGAAAATGTTTATGTAAAATGCGGTTTATTTCGGATTAGAATAGTTTTATTACAATAGCCATACAAAAACAAATTCAACATAAATTGCTAGAATTCTAAAAAATTTTAATCAAGAACTCAACAAATCCAATTAGAAAAATCAACGGATCAGACATGTTGCGTATACAAATTATTAGGTACANATACTTTATTAATTTCATAAATTAATCTTATAATTCTTGATAATGCAGAAAATGTTTATGTAAAATGCGGTTTAGTTCGGATTAGAATAGTTTTATTACAATAGCCATACAAAAACAAATTCAACATAAATTGCTAGAATTCTACAAAATTTTTATCAAGAACTCAACAAATCCAATTAGAAAAATCAACGGATCAGACATGTTGCGTATACAAATTATTAGGTACATTTGTGACGTTTCTTTTACAAACATTTGAAAGAATTTGTGCAGTGTTAAGTAGATAGAAATTATAGGTTCAAATTAGTGGGAACAGACTGTATGATTGGCGAAACATGTATCATCATTTGACAACTCCAATTTTCGTTTTATACACAAAAAATTAGACCTCGTCCAATGAAGGTAAGGCCAATCTTGGAAGGCTATAAAGTANATTGCTAATATCAATACAAAGTATATCTGGGTTATTATCGAATTTTAAACGATATGGACTAGTTAGAGTGAAGTTAGAAATAAAATGGAATGAAACTTGATAAATTTTAGAAATGTTTGAATTATAAATTTTTTCAAATGTACCTCTGTTGGTACTCACTATTGCCAAATCATTAAAATGTGTGATATCACCGAAACGTAGCAGAATAGATGTTAATATCCAGAAAACCATTATTATGAAACTTGTAGAAACAAATATTAGTGACTAAAATGAAATTATTTCCCAAAATCCACAATCTATATATACGTAAATAATGTCTTCGTTTCTAAATTTATATAAGGTAATTTGGTTTGAGAAATTACAAAACTGTCAAAACTCATCAAAAACTGAATAAATACAGCGTATAATTTAGTTGCAATAGGAAAGATTACTACTCTGTGACCATATAATTTATTATAATTTGTACCCCTGTTGCAAATATTTATTCCGTAACGCATAATTTTGGTGTGACTACTAAAGGTTATCGGACTTAATAGAGCCACTTTACTAACCAAAATTTAGAAATGAATTTTGCGACGATGAAGTTTTTTAGTTTGCTCAACATTACCTCCATCAATATTGTCAACAAGACGCAACCTCCATTCCCAGTTATCAGACACCTTTTTCACGGTTTCAACGGTGATCCCATTCCACTGCTCTTGAAGGACTTTCCAAACCCCGGCCAAAATTTTTGCTTCGTTTGGAACTTGTATTTATTTGACTTTTTAAATAATCCTTAGTTCGTTGGTAATAAAATCTTAGAGTTATAAGAATATAAAAACTAGAGGGAACATTACAAGATCAAATTCAAGAATAAAAGAATACGCAGACGTACATCAAGCGACAATCCACTCAATCAAGCTGTCATTCTACCAATTAAACAAAACTGTAAATCGAATACCCAAAATTAACTCTAACAATACATCAACAGCACATTGTAAACGTAATANATTAAACAAAACTGTAAATCGAATACCCAAAATTAACTCTAACAATACATCAACAGCACATTGTAAACGTAATATGGAGCTTAACGACAAAAGGATGTTGAGTTTCTACCGATATTCCCTATCAAATTGCATTAATGAAAACAGGCGATCGCAAATTTGAAAAAATGGCAAAAGGTACCCATTGCTATTTTTTCAAATTTTCGACCGCCTGTTTTTATTAATGAATTATGTAGACAATATCACCCGAATTCCAGCAAACTATTAATTTACAATTTTCCTTCTATAAATTACAAAAAGTTATATTGCGGAAACAGATGAAAAATTTCGATTACCGCTAGCGGTCAAGAATGGAGTCCAAATTTGTTGATCTCCATTTCAACATTGGTCAGGACGTAAATGAATAGTGTTGTGCTAAATTTCAGTCCATTCGAAAATAAAAACATAAAAATCATGTATCAACTTTGATGACCTCTAGCGGTCAACCATAAAGTTAAATTTTGTTGAACCCCATTTTAACATTGGTCAGCACCTAAATGTCTTGCGTTGTGCAAAGTTTCAGTCCATTCGAACATAAAAAAAAGGAAAAACATGTGTTAAATTTGATAACCTCTAGCAGCCAACGATGTAGTGCAATTTTGTTTAAACCTATTTGTACATTGGTCAGTACGTCAATATTTAGCGTTGTACAAAGTTTTAGTCCATTCGAAGATAAAATGAGGAAAATATTGTTAAATTTGACGACCTTTAGGTCAACGATGAAGTCCAATTTTGTTGACCCTCATTTGAACAATGATCGGTACCTAAGTATCTAGCATTGTGCAAAGTTACAATCCTTGTAATCGTGGTGTCTACTTTATAATATTTTGTTGAATCTAAGCTAATTAGACACATGGTCTAATTTTGTTCCAATTATAGTTAATATTGATTTTTGAAATTACGCTTTATGGTACTTTATTACGTATTGCAAACACATTAGACAGTTTAAATGAGTGATGGTATCGCATCTCAGAGTGGTATCGTATCTTACTCCGCCCACCAATACCANAGCACATTAGACAGTTTAAATGAGTGGTGGTATCGCATCTCAGAGTGGTATCGTATCTTACTCCGCCCACCAATACCACTCTCCCTTCCCTTTTTCGGAGATACGATGCCACGGCATGAGATACGGCGTGGTATCCTCCGTAGGAATCGATAAGATACGGAGGGAGATGCTACTCCGCATCGTATCTCACTTTACTCCAATCAACCATATGAGACAAGGATACAACTCAAGTTTCTTGAACAGATGAACACCAAATTCAAAAAAAAATTATTAAAATTTTCTTTTACTTTTTTTTTGATGTCTGAATTGATTTTTTGTTTTAAAAATTCCTTGAATTTGTAACCGACCAACAATTATCTGGTATAGCACCGAAGCGCCTGTTCTCGTAATTTGATGATACAAAATCGAAGGTAAATAATAAATTCAACAATTTATAAAAGAGAAATTTTGATTTCTGGCATACTAATTATTACAGATATTTCGTGCTAAAAAGCCTCGAATATCCTATTCTACAACAATGGAAATCAAACTGGTTCAACTTTGTATTCAATTGAACCCGTTTAAGTTTGGAATGGGTTGAAGTTAAAAATGGTTTGGTTGAAGTTTTTGCAGCACCGCAGCTAAACATCCTTATTTATTTTCGGTACACATTTCAAAAATCAACATTCAGCAAATAAGAAAATTAAATGTAAATTTAAAAAAAATCTCCAATTGTTTTGAATTCAAACAATTTGCCTCCAAAAACACTGCAAATGAAAACCAACTGGATTTCGATACGCCGATACGATGCTACAAAATTTAAAACTAGTCAGTGGTATCGTATCTTTACGTCGTATCTTATCTCCCGTTACGATACGGATGAGATACCACGATACGATGCCACTCTCCTTCAAAACTGTCTATTATAGATCTGTCTTATCTTTTTTAATGTTATCTCAATAAGAGTACGTTCTTCTAAAAACAAAATCGGAGGTTTTAGTATGCATTCGGACATTTTTATACAGCGCTNACATTTAAAACTAGTCAGTGGTATCGTATCTTTAAGTCGTATCTTATCTCCCGTTACGATACGGATGAGATACCACGATACGATGCCACTCTCATTCAAAACTGTCTATTATAGATCTGTCTTATCTTTTTTAATGTTACCTCAATAAGAGTACGTTCTTCTAAAAACAAAATCGGAGGTTTTAGTATGCATTCGGACATTTTTATACAGCGCTCACCATAGAAATTACAAAGTCTCCGGTTGCAACATGCGACAATGAAAATAATCCATATTTAATACCAACAAACTATGATTAANCTCACCATAGAAATTACAAAGTCTCCGCTTGCAACATGCGACAATGAAAATAATCCATATTTAATACCAACAAACTATGATTAATGGTGGAAAATATCAATTTATTAAACAAGAGATATAGAACTTGTAACAAACTCAGCCTCCCTTCCGTACTTGCTTAAGACGAGAGTTAACTTCAGTAGTGTCTGGTTCATTATTCCAGAACATTACTCATCAAATTCGACAATATGTGACGTGTCTGGTTTCCAAGGAACACATCACTAGTTCCCACTAAAATTAGCCATGTCTTGTCTATTGTAAAAACAAAAGAAAAAAGAAAATAGTAAATTTAAACCAAATTTCACTCATTTAAATTATTATACAACAGTTCCACCACCCACCCAAACCTTCAACCACATAAAGTATAAGCAAAATGAAGCAACAATTCAACAAATATATAACATTACTAATAATAACATTACATGAACACATTTGATAAAATCAAAACATAAATCTAACATCAAATTTCTGAAAGTGAAAGAGTGTAAATAGAAAGTTGAGTAGAAATGTATTAGTCTACTCATGTTGGGGTCGAGTTGATGGGAATTGACCTGTGGATCCTGGATAGGATTGGTTCCCAGAACCATGGGAATGAGGTGGTGTGGTATAGTAAAAGGAATGTGCCGGTTGGTAATTAGGAAGATAATGCTGAGGAACAAATGGGTATTGAAGCGGTTGAGTCTGTCTCATCCTTTCATTCATTGTTGACTGTGATGCTCGTTGACGAAGAACGTACCTTGTCCCAGATTCTGAATTGTACGCATAAGGCATTCCCATTGATACATATCGTCTTTGAGTCTGTGGTATTGTATACTGTTGAGCGAAGTAGTTTCCATGTCCACCAGTCCTCTGCATTGGTCTACTCTGAGTCACCGGTGGTAGTGCCTACCAAATAATAAAATATTATTAACATAAAAATAAATTTTTTAAGCTATAACTTCAATCAATTACCAGTTGAATGGTTTGTTGTCCATTTGTCACATTGAAAAATCGAATGGGAAAATTATTATCCAATAGTTGGTTTCTTTCGGCGCCACCAACGGTATTGGTTGTCGTTGGGTGTGCGTGTGACCTGTTCATTTGACTTCGAATCGAAATGGCTTGAATATTTGATGTTGATATTGGTTGATTACCATTTNCGTGTGACCTGTTCATTTGACTTCGAATCGAAATGGCTTGAATATTTGATGTTGATATTGGTTGATTACCATTTGTTCCTGACCCAATAAAAACTGGTGGACGCAAGTAGCTACCCGAACTACTGGTAGCAGGTAAACTTGGCGCACTGACAATCACCGGCGGTCGAGTTGGTTCCACATTCGTTTCTGTAAGAATTTTTTTCAAGGATTCTCCTACTTGATCCTGCCGTAACTTCAGACGGACTATCTGTCCTGACTTATTCGTGTAAGTATACACTTTAGGAACTATTCCACTGCCAGAGATTCGTTTCAACGAATCCTTGTTTTCAAAATAGAGTCTTTTAGATCCATTTTTATTTTTCTTCATGAACTCAACAACAAAAGAAGAAATGGGTTGTTCTATTCTTGGACGGATAAAAACTTGCGGTTGATTGGATGGAAATTGTGATGGAGCAATGGGAAGTGAATGAATTATACGAATATGATGTGGTCGTTGGTGAAGATCTTGGTTATCATGAACTATTTCTTGACTCAATCGTCTCACCGTTTCTTGGTAACCTTGAGGTCTTGTAGTTTGAATTTGGAAAGGAGGTGAGTGAATTGAATCACTAGAAGTTGAGTAAGTTGTGGTTTCAGTTGTGCTCCAGGATACTGGAGTAGAAAGTACAACTGAACAAAAGATCCAAAAATCAAAATACAACTAAAGTTGTTCAAATTCGGTCATTTCATCATGAACTAATTGAAATTATCCATGTTCGTTACACATGCAAAGATGAACAAAAGTTACCTGGAACGACTGAATTCTGGTCAGGATCTATATAAAAATGAAAATGTTATAAATTTATCAACTCCATACCAAATTTATGTATACAGTGAAGGTCAGTGAAAACGATGCCACAAAAAATTTGAAGCTTCCGCTCTAATATAGGCTAGGACATCGTCTGGAATAATTCAGAACAAATATGTTAAATAATTATATAAAGTTTTTAGAAAATCACTAAAAAAATTTTTTTAGTTCCAAATTAAAATATTTTTAGCTAACATTGTTTCCAAATTACAGAGATGTCGTTTTCGTTGGNAATTTTTTTAGTTCCAAATTAAAATATTTTTAGCTAACATTGTTTCCAAATTACAGAGATGTCGTTTTCGTTGGTCTTCTCTGTAGGACTACAGTGTGTTCAAATAAGTATGAGAAATTTAATAACGAAATGATTTTGCAGAAAATAAAAAATTGATTCTATGTCANGCCTTCTCTGTAGGACTAGTGTGTTCAAATAAGTATGAGAAATTTAATAACGAAATGATTTTGCAGAAAATAAAAAATTGATTCTATGTCACACTTATTCACACTTTATGAATTGCTCAAATTACTGAAAACCATTGCTTACAAAAGTTTAGTTAAATTTTCTTACGTTAAAAATTGTAGCAAGAGCCTAATTTTAAAGAGTTTTAAAAACTCTAGTCCCGGATNCATTATGAATTGCTCAAATTACTGAAAACCATTGCTTACAAAAGTTAAATTTTCTTACGTTAAAAATTGTAGCAAGAGCCTAATTTTAAAGAGTTTTAAAAACTCTAGTCCCGGATTTTCGCCTTTTTATTTGAACACCCTGTATATAGTGATATAACAATATAGAAATTATATTACATGGAGTGATAGAACTAGCCTCAGCAGAAGTATCTGAAAATAAAGTTTAATGCAGTTTATATTTCATATTTTGAAGTACTAAAGTGTAAATAAAAAGTCAAAGTACAACTAAAAGTCAAATTACCTTTAAGATTGCCATTTCCCTGAGCACTGACCTCATCATTAGGAATGCCAGTGTTTGGTGGTTGATTAGTAGATTTCGGTTTAATTTTTACTTTACTCAGGGCAGTAATTAGTTTTTCAAATCCACTAACACCAACAGTCTGATGATCTCGAACAGCCATAACATGATTCACAGTCAGAGGGAAATTTCTGACATAGTCACATACATCTGTAAACGTTGGAACTTTCTCATCTGCAAATTTCTTAACTAAATTGGCAAACATTACTTCACCACAATTGTAAAAATTCAGAATCCTTCCCAAACGATATTTTACAACAAGAAGTGGTCCTCTGATTCTTGATTCAAAATTTGATAAAATTTCATCAACTCTAAACAATTGGTAGAAGTATGATGACATAATCTCGAAACTTAGAGATGAACTATATTCTGGACCAGATGAATTGTCAACTTCAAGCATGATATTAAGATGAGTGAGTGTTTCAACTATTTCCCTAGCCTTCACAGTTCCAATGTCAAGTTGTCTTTTCAAGAAAGTTTTCCACTCTTCAGCAGAACCTTTGGGTGGTTTAGTATTCTTCATCTGTGTAAACCAATTTCCGAAACGCTTCTGATTTCGTTCCAATGCTTCTATACCTTCTTCCCTTTGAGCTTGCAGGCGTTTCTTCTGTCCCTTTTTAAATATAAAAATATCCTTCCGAATTCTGATTTCGGATACTCTTTCAGGTGCTTCGTTCAAAGAACTCCTTTCATTGGCAGAGTCAGCTAAACTCATGTCATCAGTTACATTATTTTCAGAATCAGTGACATCAGTGGTAATCGTACAAGTTGGGAAATCAACGGAAGATTTTGATTCAGGTGGAACTCCAAGTTTCTCAATAGATTGAACTGATGAACTTTCTTTTGGAATGTCAATTGAATTTGAAGTCGCAGCCACCACTGATTCCTTTTGAGTTATATTTGGAAGTAAGTCCATTGGGAATGTTTCCCTTTCATCTTCAACGCACTCCTGTTGATCAGTCAAGGAGACAGAAGTCGAGGTAGAACCTAAAAATGTATTTATTTTAAATATTAAGTTACAGAAGAAATTTACCATAAGAGTATAAAGCAGCGATTCCTGATGCAATCTAGATTACTTCCCTTTAGGCTTCTATATCATAGCTTTAAAAATCCCACGAGATAATTTCAAAAACTTACTTTGACTTTTAGAAATTTGAATCAAATGAATTAAAGCACGACTAGTTACCTCCTAAGGCAAAATTGAATGACGTATTTGATTCGTTGTCGGCAGGATTTAAATGTGTGACTTCTAGAAATGATGCTGGGGTAGTTGGAATCACATCGGAAACTACTGTTTCCTGATCCTGATCAATTTCCATTCTTTCAAGAACCTCGTTTGACTGACAGTCTGTTGAAATAGATGTCACTGTTGGAATCAAATCCACTTCTGGATCCGGTAGGATCACTTGTAGGGGTATGTCCATGACCATGGTCACTCTGTCTCCCTCTACCGTTGCAGAATTCTCTGGGACCAAGGCAGAACTCGCATCAGATCCTAAAAATTTTAATTAAATTAATCAATTATAAAGTAAATTTATACGTGAAATTTGTTGTATTATAAGTGTTGCTGACTGCAGTCACATTTTGAAAATTTCCATAGACTAAATTAAACCCTTTGATTTGACTAATTAGTTCAATTTGTATTACTTGGAATAGAGGAAATCGGTTCATCGAGTTGGTCTACAATTGGAACAAGCACAGAGCCTATAATTTCAATATTGAATAAAACTGATGAATTATTTCTATACGTTTTCTAATCTCCTATAGAACAAACCAGTGTGGCGAAGAAAAAAAACATTTGTTTAAAACATGTTTAAAACAACTTGTTTTTTTTTTTAAAAAAAACAGTGTTTTAAACAAACTGAACCTTAGCTGCAACACACACGACAAATGGACGATAAAATCCTTATTTGCATTTTTTATTAATATTGCACTACGCATTAATCGATGTCCTGACTACTCGTCTAGCAGGTTCTTTTATCGCTGATGTTACAATAATTCAAATTTTTTTACATGTAGAACACTTCCTTAACAATTAAATACCAATTTCAGTTGTTTCTTACGTTAATCTAGGTCGTGTGTGTTGTATTTAATTCTGAACTGGGATTTTCATGGTTAAAGACAAAACTTAAAAAAATACGGTTAAAAACATAAAAAACATAAAAAACATAAAAAATAGTTTTAAACAATAAAAACGTTTTTTATGTTTTTTAAATAAAAAACAAAAAAAAAACAGCAACACTGGAACAAACTGTGAGATTACACAATGTCGACGTCCAAATCTGGACGCAGCCTTTGGTTTATATCTCCCAATTTGAAAATTAAAAAGCTTTAGAATTTATAATAAATATTGACCAATCGAGTTTGAGTGCTAAATGCATCACTCGTCAATCAGTCATGTGACTCAAGAACTTGACTGACTTTTAGGAGTCAGAAGGTCTGACTCAGAACATTTTTACCAGAAGCATTCGAAAGTAATTTAGAGTGACTGAGTCACGACGTGAGTGGTCGGTCACTATGGACGTTCTACATGACTCTGGGTAATAACTTACAACTAAAAACAGGGACTTTTAAGTAGGTCTCGACGCTCGATAATTTATATTTTGCTTATTCTGCTGAAATATCTCGAGTCACTGATTCACCGAATTTTAGCATCACTCGATTCATTGTATCGTGACACTCTCAGAGAGTCATGACTCAACAGTAACGAGCCACAGTGCCAGGCGACCCTGCCTCAGGCATAAGGAATTAGTTCAGAACAGTGACTCGTATATGCCCGAGTCAGTCAAGTAACTCTTTGTTGAATGAGTTATTCAGTGACTATAAGTCGTGATTCAGTGAAGAAGCTGAATACCGCGAATTTCAAAAGAATAGCCATTAGATAAATTATGTTACCCAGAGTTCCGAGCTACAGACTCATACGAAAAGGCTACAGACATATGACTCAAAATCTCAACTCAGTGATTCAATAATTTTCCATTGAATGATTCCGACTAAGACATTATTATTACTTCTAAAAGGAGTAGAGATACTCATCAGTCAGTCAGTAAAAGGAGTCAGTAAAGTTAGTCATTCAGAGCCACTTGAATGTGACACTTTCAAATATTACTTAGAAAATGAGTCGGCGCAGAAACAAGTATTGTGTCGATATCTGGAACATGGAATTGTGTTATCTCACACTGACTCCCTCAACGAACTCATTCATAACTAACCTGCAAAAACTGAATTGGATAATAGACTTGTTACGGTATCGCTGGTTACTGAAGGTGTATTAGTAACAGAATCAGGCACTAATGTATCAGTTAAAATAGCATCAGAAGTTGGTGATTCGAAATCAACTTCCATTCTCTCAGGATCCTTTGTAGACGATATGTCTTCTGGATTAGGATTATTCGCTTCAATTTCACCATAGTCATCCGGAAGCGTTTCTGGCAAATTTTCTTCTGATCTCTTCTTATACGAATCCATGAATTCTTTGAAATGTGCTTCACAAAATATATATTCTGTTTCATACATTTCGTTTGTTTTGTCTGGGGTTGATTCAGTTCCTTCTTCAGTAGCCTGTTTTAACTCTGTTTTAAAAGAAAACTCAAAGTTAGCTGATTAGTCCAACTTAATTAGACAGTTGAAACCCCATTCACACCAACCCGAGCTTCATCGTCAAGGTATTACTTCTTATGTTCAATGCTAAATTAACGTTGGTGTGAGTGAATCGATAGTTGTCTAATAGACACTGTCACTCTAGACTTAAACGGAATTTAAATCTATGGTAGACGATTATAATCTATGGTACGTACCAGTGTGGCGAAGAAAAAAAACATTTGTTTAAAACAGTGTTTAAAACATGTTTAAAACAACTTTTTTTTTTTAAACAGTGTTTTAAACAAACTGAACGTTAGCTGCAACACACACGACAAATGGACGATAAAATCCCTATTTGCATTTTTTTATTAATATTGCACTACGCATTAATCGACGTCCTGACGACTACCCGTCTAGCAGGTTCTTTTATCGCTGATCTTACAATTCAATTTTTTTACATGTAGAACACTTCCTTAACAATTAAATACCAATTTCAGTTGTTTCTTACGTTAATCTAGGTCGTGTGTGTTGTATTTCATTCTGAACTGGGATTTTCATGGTTAAAAACAAAACTTAAAAAAAAAACGGTTAAAAACATAAAAAACATAAAAAACATAAAAAACAGTTTTAAACAATAAAAACGTTTTTTATGTTTTTTAAATAAAAAACAAAAAACAGCAACACTGGTACCTACCATGGATTTAAATCCATTGTTGGCGATTTATAATCTATGGTGATGAAAGTCGAAACACTTAACCAAGCGATTCTGAAGCGATAAATGAAAAGGTTGACGAGGGTTTATGAAACACATTTTTCCAACTTTAGTCCTTGCCCCCTTGCCCCATCATTCTGGATTTTTTTTTTAATTATATTTTCGTACTCCACACAATTACTGGGAGGTGTCAAAATTTGAAGTCCAGAGCATGTCGAACCAGAATTTTTTTTCAGTCGCAAGTTTCAGTGATAACTGCACAAAACAAAAATCAGCTTACGTTTGTTGGTGAGATTCTTAGGTATTTGATTCACTAAACTTTGCAATCTGTGAAGAAAGGGTCTTTCTTCTGAATTTATCCCTGTAAGAAACGGCCGTCGATATTCGGGTTTTGGTTTCTTTCTTCGGCTATGTTTCGGTTTATCATCGGATTTACCATCTAGGTTTGGCTCATCCTCTGGTGTAGTGGAAATGGAATTTGTAGAAAGGCAAGAATCTGTGGTAGCAGACGGAGTAGAAACTGCGTTTGTCTTTTCCTCAACAGACTTGGGTTGACCGACTGCAACAGCGGATGGCTTATTGTTATCAACAATCAACTTGAGCTGATCCTCTGGTGGACTGGATACTGGCTCCAAAGTAATTATGGCCATTTCAGTAACTGTATCAACTAGTGGTTGTGGTATGACAAAATGGTTGGTGAGTTTTGACGGAGATAGAACATTATTTGTGTCGGCTAAAGCCAATGATGGTGATGGTAGATCAGGAAGAAATGATGTTTCATGTAAGGAATCTCCCAGTAGATCAGAAATAGATGGCAGATTTCCAATTGGTTTTGGTACTTGGAATCCAGACGGACCAGTTGTTTTTGACTCAAGAGTCTTTGACCCTGTAGACAATCCTTTNAGTCAAGAGTCTTTGACCCTGTAGACAATCCTTTCTCGCCATTCGACCCACTTCTGTAAACAAAAAATAGTGTTAGAATGACAATAGTCATTATTCAGCATAGATACGATGAGTCTCGCCTGTACAAATCACTTTGATCCNAGTAGATCAGAAATAGATGGCAGATTTCCAATTGGTTTTGGTACTTGGAATCCAGACGGACCAGTTGTTTTTGACTCAAGAGTCTTTGACCCTGTAGACAATCCTTTCTCGCCATTCGACCCACTTCTGTAAACAAAAAGTAGTGTTAGAATGACAATAGTCATTATTCAGCATAGATACGATGAGTCTCGCCTGTACAAATCACTTTGATCCNGTAGTGTTAGAATGACAATAGTCATTATTCAGCATAGATACGATGAGTCTCGCCTGTACAAATCACTTTGATCCTTCTGGCAACCAGGACTGACCAGACAAGCCCGATTTTGGGATTGACCAATGTCATTTTTCAACAATTCGTTCATCAATGAAGAGTCTCTCTTCCTTAGCCTTGGGTCGAGTATATTTGTTCTGGATATTGACAACTCTATCCCAGATGAACCCTTATCACCTCCTGAATCAGCGACGGGTAGGGTCACATGAGAGGGAAGAGTAGACGTACAATGAGTTGAGACTATAGCAGATTCGTCCTCTAAATTAATGAAACTGGTGTTTTCTTTTGAAGATACCCTGGTATCATTTGACTCGACAGAACTTTGAGCAGGCGTCAAACTTGGCTTCTTCACATTCACAAATTTAGTAGGAAGATCTGATCCAGTTGCAGAAGTTGTTGATGTACTTCTAGATCGTCTAAAATCTTCTGTAGAATTATGCTTCACACTTGGTGACTGAGAAGAATTTGAGTCAGAATGACGATTGTGACGGTGTTTCCGGTTATAAAGCTCTCTTTCAGAACTTGAGCAATTATCTCTTCGTCTATGAGATCTTGAGTTATCGCATAGATTTCTATTAGATTTTTCACGACGGCTTCTTTGTCTCTTATGAGAACTGTTTAACCAACGTTCCCTACTCCTGGATCTCGTCGATCGACCACGTTGAACGTAATGTTCATGAGAGTTATGATGAGGCCTCCGTGATCTGGAACGTGAACGAGATTCATTGTGTTGAGATCTTACTGGGGAGTGGTCTGGATAGTCCGTTCTTGCTAATCTCCTTCGTAAGCTCCTTTCTCTTCGATGAGACCCAAAGCTAGATCTATCTCTACTTGAATAAATATCATTAGCGTAAGACTCCATTGTCGCGGCATAGGTGATAGATTCACGGTGACCTGAGAATGNACTTGAATAAATATCATTAGCGTAAGACTCCATTGTCGCGGCATAGGTGATAGATTCACGGTGACCTGAGAATGTCTCATTTTCTGAACTGTGCCCACTCTCCCGGGAGTGGTGGCGTAGATGTCTGCCATTGTTATCATCTTCCAAATGTGCTCTGTTCCCGGTATACCGCTCATTAAGTGAATTCAAATGAGGAAACCCGTCAACCCGAGCAAAGTTAAGATCAGGATCGAACCGGACCGTCTGTAAGCTTGTAACTTCGGATGGAGATGGACGGGATGACGTCGGGCGTCGCTCATACATTTCCTCCATGGTAAGGATTCCTAAAACAATGGGGAATTAAATTCAAAAGCAGGTTAATACCTATATTGGCTGGATTTAGAACGTTGATATTAATATCTCAAATTAAACTTCTTCGCTAAACTCAATTACACCTAAGATCTAATAAATTTTATAACAAAATGTTGCAATCAATGGCTTCTGCCTAATGCATACCTCTATTTGGATCCTCCAACCACAAGCACAATCCACTCAATCGTTCGTTGAATTAAATTGCTTTAAATAATTAATTTAGAAAAATGAAATCAAAGAGACATACTAAGATGGACACCCCATACCCATATATGTAATGGGCATCGGAGGGTGTGGGCTGTAAGACGGGTTAGGTTTTACAGGGGATTGGGACTGGGAGGAGTGAAGGGAGAATTAGGGGACTAATTAATTGATTAGGGAACGTTGGGTATTTTTGGGATTGTTGGGTAGGGTCGAAGAAGTGATGGGGTAAGGGTTAGGAAATGGTTTGGGTTTTCAGGGCAAATGAGGCAATTAACTAAGGATAAAATATGGGAAAAGGCTGGTCAGAGGTCAAATCCTCACTTTACCGAAAGGGTCTGGGGTCCTTAATTGTTGTCCGGATTGGCCAAAACAAATCCAACAGTCCTAAAACAAATCACCAAAAAAGGTAAGTTGTAGGGAGAGGTGTGGGATAATGAATATCCGGAAAGAGACTGATTTCTCATCCTCTTTTTCCAAAAATGTATGTAGTGTCGGTTTGAGTGCAATACTCCCACACGCGGACGAGTCTATTCAACTGGGAAGGATAGGAATAGAATAGACTGAAGGGGATAAATGATAGAGTTTTGAAAAAAGTGGGAGAATTCACTTTTACATCCAACAGGGCTTTATAAATGAATCATAATAAATCATAAACACTCCATCAAAAATTAATTAGGTCACTACCACAATTTCCAAAATGTCGTTTGTAAAGGAATGATGTCTAGATTTTTACCAGTTATTGTTGAACCTATTACCAAGTTAGAATGCAGCCACAATTTTGTAAAAAAAAAAAATAACAAAACCGAACGCGCGCGCAAAGTATGAGATAGGAGCGGGTGAAAGCATCCAAAATCAATAAGGTAAGTTTAGTTTTCAGCGTCATCATCCAGTTAATTTTAAATCAAAACAGGTGAGTAACTTCGAATCTATAATTAGACGAGTATTAGATATTAGACACTAAACGTTGTAGATTTGACAATAGTTTTAACAAGAATCACGTTTTTTCTGGCAGAATGGGAAAAGCAAAGCATCTTTCTAACTTCGATAAAGGTCAAATCGAAATTCTTATCAGAAAAGGACAATATGGCATGCGGCAAACTGCTAAAACAGTTAACAGATCACTTTGTTGCATCCAAACTTCCATAAAAAATAAGGGGAAATCAACACACAAGAGAAAACCAGGACCCAAAACAAAACTGTCTCTGACCACAAAAAGATTAATTCTTAGAGAAATCAGTAATAAGTCGACAACAGTCGCGATAATGAAGTATAATCTACAACTTGACGTTTGTAAACAATCTTGAACGTAATACACGAATCGGAGCTTATAAAAGCGAAGAAGTTGCGCAAAAACCTTCCCTCACCAAGGTCCACAAACTGAAGAGATTGACTTGGGCTAAAGAAACCATCGGTTTTGGCGATAAATGGCGAAACTTGATCCGTATCGATGATAAAAAATGGAACCAGAACGGACCTGATAGTTTTCGAAATTATTGGCATGATCTCCGTAAAGAGGAGCGAATATTTTCGAAACTACATAGCTGGGGCGGTTCACTTATGATATGGGGTGCGTTTAGCTACTGTGGGACTTCAACTCATGCCTTCGCTACCCCAAGGCAAGACGCAGTAGAATACGAGAAACACTTGTAAGAATGTATGCTCCCATTTGTCGGCATTTTGGGAAATGGAAGCGGAACATATATGCAAGATGGTGCAAGATGCCACACCGCTCGCTCTACAATGGACTTTCCTCGGCGGTACAAGGTCCCTGTTATGGAGTGGTCTCCATATTTGCCGGACTTAAATCCTATCGAAAACCTTTGGGGTTACCTTACTCGTCAAGTAAATGCTGGTGTAAAGCAGTTTGAGACCTTAGACTAACTTAAAAATGCAGTGGGAGATGCTTGGGAGAAACTCCCATTTTCACTTCCAAAACCTCTCAATGTCAATACCTAAGCGCGTTACTGATAGAATACTTAACAAAGGGGGTTCTATCAACTACTAATAATTATTGAAAGCCAACTTAAGCTTAATAGTTTTTGACTTTCCTTATAAATAAGCGGGTGACTTTATTAATTTTGGATGCTTTCACTTCGATTGTTTTAGATTGCATGCATGTTTTGTTACTTTACTATTTACAAAGTTGGAATTTTTCACATTAGTTACTAATAAAACTTAAGAGCAAGTACTAAAAATCAAGACTTCATTTGTTTACATACAAATAAATGAGATTTTGGAAATTGTGGTAGAAACCTAATTGATTTTGGATGGAGTGTATGAGTAGTATTTATATTTTTACTTCCGCTATTGTTTATTCACTTATTC
Source organism: Holacanthella duospinosa (assembly GCA_002738285.1). Taxonomy (NCBI): domain Eukaryota; kingdom Metazoa; phylum Arthropoda; class Collembola; order Poduromorpha; family Neanuridae; genus Holacanthella; species Holacanthella duospinosa. The sequence continues at coordinate 97,524 of NIPM01000452.1, read as the reverse complement.
CTCGTTAAGAGGATTAGGGATTAGTTATTTATTATGGTTTAAACTAATGATATGAATCGCTTTAGTGGTCTACCATGTCACCTTGATGGGTAAAATCCGTTTAAGTTTAAAACTCACTCTAGCACTGCACTGATGCCCAAGGTTAACACTCATGAAGGTTCTGGTAATTTTATGTCTATTAGTTAGTATGACCAGTTTATTTTTCTTTTGACAGTCGACGGCAGTCGAGAGAAACTCCGGCTAAGTTGGGATTTCTCCTGAAGCCGGACAAGGTCAAGCCGGACTATTAAAACACCTCCGTAAAAAACGGGGTACCCCTTTGTTTCTGTTTCGCCGAAACGGAATTTTACCCGTTTAGGGGCAAACCTAATAAATAGTAAATATTGACACAGTGCAGTCCTACAAAAGTAGTACCTAAATCTCACCAACGCATAAAAAAGAAAAAAAAAGTGGAAAATCAAAATATTTAACCGGCGAAACTGCCAACATCTTAATTTCAAATAAGAACTGAAAAATTATATCAAATATTCAAAATGGCGTACTTCTTCAGCTGAATACTGGTTTAAAACTGGACGCTTGAGATTTCTTTGACTTCCGTTATTTTGTTGTCTTCTGACTGCTCGCAAAATGGTGTGGTGATGAAAATTATAGAATTGTAGATTTGCCACTGCGAAAACCGCTGCAGCTTTTCTAGCACAATCGCCGTGTTGGTAGTAAAACTGAACGAACTGTCCCCTTTCCTGAAAACTATAATGCAACTATAGATTAAATTTATTATTAATAAGAGAAATGTTTGAGACAAAAGACGATAAAAATTCAATGACACGACAAAATTTGGAATAAAAATTTAAAACAGGGAATTCTGAAATGAATTCGTTTGTTTTGTTTGGAAATATTTCGTTCCTTTCACATGGTAACAGAGGTTGTTGATGGTGCGGTTTCGTTGCCTGTCTCTGTAGTTGTGTCTGCTATACAGATATAGTAGAAAAATTTCTTCATTTAGTGCATTTCTATACAAATTTTGACAATAATGTTTTCAAAACAGGTTTCGTCTTATGAAAACGATTTCAGAGTTCTAGATAATGAATTCGAAAGTAAGATAAGAAGTAAAAATATGAACTTTCTATGATCACTGCCACGAATTTTATAATTTTTGGAAATAAAATTTTTTGACAATTTGGTAATCCAGCATAACTTATTTTTGTGCATTTGTTATTGCATTTCTCTCAACTGAAAATAATTTACAAGATAATGAATTATATCTTGTATTAATGAATTATATGAATTATATGAATTATATGAATTATATGAATTGTATGAATTATATCTTGCCTTGAATCGTTCTATAATACAGTAAAACCTATTTATAAAACCCCTGTATATAAGACCACACAACTATAAGACACACTTTTGAAAACTTTTGTGCGTCTTATGGCGTTTATAATGTTAAGTTACCTCTCTGTAAGACCACTTTTTATAAGACCACTTACTTATAAGACACATAAATTTATACGCAACTCGAAGAAAATGCCTCACTTATAAGACCACTTACTCGAAAATTGGAGCCAAAACTTAAACTTATCATTTGCAAACTTTAATTTTTCAAAAATTTTTAAGTCATTGTCAATTCTTTTAAAATGGATAACAATCAACATCCGTCAAAAACCGTAAGTCATATAATCTGAAAGACAAAATTAATATAATTACACAAATCAGAAGTGGAAAGTCTAGGTAGCATCGGAGAATGAGATGACACGAGGTAAGGTGAAGATTGTTTTCATATTTCTGTTTTGGAAAGAGCGGCATTGGAACAAAAAGTGGTTCAACCTAAAATTACAGCATATTTCAGTGCAATTTAGTTTCAAAACACTTGCATTAAGTTACTGCAGAAAAGATTTAATCAAAATAAAATTTCCATTTACTTTCTATAAGACACAGAGTGGTCTTATAAAAGGGCTCTTTGAATAAGACCACCTGCTTATAAGACACAGTTTGGACGGCTCCCAAATGGTGGTCTTATAAACAGGTTTCACTGTAGTTAAATGAATGAAAGAATGAAATTAAATTTTGTAATAGTATGAGCGGATTCAGGATAACCCATAAATGCATGAGATAAGGAGCATCCATTGATTACATCAACNTTTGTAATAGTATGAGCGGATTCAGGATAACCCATAAATGCATGAGATAAGGAGCATCCATTGATTACATCAACATTAAGAGTGTTGATTGAAGTGCGCTAAATGAAAATTATTGAAATTATGTGCCAATGCAGTGAGGACATTAGAATACCAAACTTTTGAAATTTGTAATTCCGCTTCCAATTTGATAGTGGCTTAGCTAATAATTTTAAAGAAGTAATGTTTATCTTTGATACATCTACTTACCAATGCATCCATAACTTTAGAATAGCAAATTTTTGAAGATATGTAATTTCGCTCACGGTAATTCCGTATTGCCATAGCAGTATTAATTTCCAAGAAATGCTTTTATTTAGTAACCGCTATGTACCAATGGATTTTGGTGACGACACGAGATGAGACAAAGGTAAGATACTAGAGGGACCACTAAACAAAGAATAGGAATTAAATGAGNTTGGTGACGACACGAGATGAGACAAAGGTAAGATACTAGAGGGACCACTAAACAAAGAATAGGAATTAAATGAGGCTATGTTTCATGTCACCCAAATTCATATCTAAAACTTTGCCCCTAATAAGAAATATGTTCTATAGAAATCATGCATAGAAATAATATATTTAATCTACTTTGGTTTTACTCAATTAATATAATATGAATGAGAAATTGTAATAGTATTAGACTTTAAANTTGGTGACGACACGAGATGAGACAAAGGTAAGATACTAGAGGGACCACTAAACAAAGAATAGGAATTAAATGAGCCTATGTTTCATGTCACCCAAATTCATATCTAAAACTTTGCCCCTAATAAGAAATATGTTCTATAGAAATCATGCATAGAAAGATAATATTTAATCTACTTTGGTTTTACTCAATTAATATAATATGAATGAGAAATTGTAATAGTATTAGACTTTAAATGATCTTACAGAATCATTACATCGAGACTACACTAATATATCTGACAGATGTGGCAACTGTGTAGGCATGACTTCTCCGGACTTTTATTGTTTCGTAAAAACTTAGTAAGTGGGCCAGGAAGAATACCGGACCGTTAAAGAATTTTCTTCACGCTGGATGGATATTCACTGGCTTGAGCCGGGACTTTTTCCGACTGCGCCCAGTCTGTTGGAGACTCCTATTTCCGAACGATCATTATTAATTAAGGTCGAATGTTGTTCCGGTCATAATTTCCTCAGCATTAGTGGTGTACCTGCAGCTCAACGAAGTATGGGTAAGTGACCTCTTTGAAGAAAGAATTAATGAGAAGTTATGTAAAGTAATGCTCATCATCATTGCAAAGTGCGCGTCGATTGTAAACAGTAAACATAACATAAACATGACACTAATGTAGAGTGAAGAAGTTTGATGAATCTTAACTTTGGCGAGAAGAATAATTTGCTTGGCTGACACTCGTTATTGTTATTGGTGATTATTGGGCAGTTGTCAGTAAAATAAACAGTAACCCTAAATTAAGTACGAATCAACGAAAATAGGCAACGGATGATGAGTTGAATTTCCTAGATGGAAGAACAGTGTTTGTCATGTTTCTCTAATTTCTCTCATTTTTCTTCAGGAAATGTATACAACGGCATAATTCATGAGGTTCAATCAATTTCATTTATGACTGAGGACGATGACGACGAGGATTTTATATCCAATCCTCCCAAGACATCCGTAAAAATAGCAAGCAATGGTACTAAAATTAAATTCGAAACAAGTCAATCGAATAAACTCTCGTATTCGGGTAAAGATTATGTCAGCAGAGCGAAATCGGGCGTAATTTAGCGATCGCTTACCCTTCTCTTGATTAATCCTTTAGAGTACGGATAGGTTATTCAATTTAGAGTTCATCTAACAATCTCTCAAGCGTTGCTAAGGAGACAACGCGAGAATGCTTTGAGAGAAAACATTTAGTGATGATGTCTCTCTCTCTCTTTCTCGTCTCTTTTATCTTCACTCATAAAAGTTAAACGTTTTCAACTTTTTAATAAGTGAAGGATAGGTGATTTGAAAATTTTAAGTTAAATTTTCAATTTAGAGATAATGCAAAGATCCTCTCAGTGGAGCTATAGAGGAAATTTCTTTGTATTAAGCTTCAACAAATTCTAAATGCCTACTGAATGACACAATACGTCGTTGCACTATGGCACGAAATTGAGAAAGCCGGAATCAATTCACCTTGAATAAACAAAACAAAAAAAAACCCGTGCTAATTCAATGCAAATATTAACAAATTTTTCTCGCTAAACACTCCAGTCTTCTTCACCTTGCCCTCAACTTTGCACATATTTCCCTTATTTCGTTGATTATTAATTCATCGCATCGTCACAACGCGTTGTGATGATGCGAGGTACGACTAAGGTATGTTAGAGAGATCACTAAACCGGGCATATGGTTCACATAACAAGTCTAATTTGTGACGGTCAAGTTAAATTTTTCGGAGTTTTTATTTTACGAAATCTGCAGAGATGAGGAAGGAGTGGATTTTATGTGGTTAAAAAGTTGCAAAATAAATACTCACAGTATTTTTATGGAGTCGGCGTTTCTCCCAAACCCCGAGTATACTTAAGAATCAATTATTTGAATAGAAAAATCGGCGGCATCCGATTCAGTAGTCTGCTATATCGGCGCATTGGCCGACTCGAATTTTAGCCATATCGGGGCAACACTAATTTTAAATAAAATATTACATTTAGAAATCCAAGTATTGCGTTAAGCTATTAGGGAGGACGATATATTTTTGGTTTCACCAGAGTTTTTAGACATTAGTTTGGCTATTTCTGAATCTTATAAGCATTAAAATTGAGAAGTGAATGATACGCTTTAACACGACACTTCTGTTTTCATTTATTGTTGAGCATCTATGTATTTACAGATATTATGAATGATTTTCATCAAGATACTATATCTGCTAATATTGGGAAATCCGAGCAGAAGTTCAATCCCACCGCATCCAGCAATAACAAATCTTCCGAGTCCGATTTACCAATTTTCCCAACTCTGGCTGTTTCTTCTGTGCATGATACCTTTGTTACGACAGAAACGAATAAAATGGAAACTGAAAATGAAATAGTTTGTCCACTGTGTTGGAAAAAATTGAGTGATAAATTAACTGGGATGGCTCACGTCAAGACCTGTGGTAAAAATATGCCAACAAAAAGGATCATCGAAGCCCTGGAACTTCATGAGAAGCAAATTAAAGAATGGGAGGTTTTGGGAATCAGATATCCGGGATTTCAAGACCCAATCACCACAAAAATATCTCGCGGTGATGCAGGGATAGATGGTAATAATTTTAGTTCACTAGAATAAAATAAAACTGATCATGAGTACTAAGCAAAGCTTTGGACGCACACATGGGCGTTTGAGGTTCGCCGAACCTTCCGAAACCGAACCTTGTCCAAAAATTTTTTGCCGCACCGTACCCGAACCGAACCCTTACTCTATCGAACCGAGCCGAACCCGAACCAACTTCAAATTTTACTTTAGCGCACCGAACTCGCACCGAACCTGACTCTACTTTATTATTTTACTCTCTCGAACCGAACCCGCACCGAACCGAACCCGAACCTTGCTCCATTTAATATCCAAACATTCAGGTTCGCCGAACCTCACCAGGTTCAGCTACGAACCGATTCCTAAATACAAAAATTTAAGGCCGCACCGAACCCGAACCAATTCTTAGACCCTATCGAACCGAGCCGAACCCGTACCTAATTAAAAAATATAGAACCCTAGCCGAACCCGTATCGAACAATGTTCGGTTCGGTTCGGGGTTCTATGAAATTTTTTCGAACTTCAAGGTTCGCCGAACCTCAAACGCCCTTGTGTGTTTGGACGTCCAACTACTTAACTATTATCAACCTTAACTCTGGCAATAGTGACCAGTCATGTGCTAATGGGTATGGTGCCTATGGTGCGAGCCCGGGTGAAATTTGGACCGATTTATGCCCGGCAAAATTCTTGACCTACTGAGAAAAATTTTTTATTCGTTCAGAAATTCCGTACGGTACACTATACTTTTGACCTGTTGTCAAATTATGGTACATGTTTCGCCAATCATATGGTTCGTTCCCACTAATTTAAACCTTAAATTTCTATCTACTTAAAAGTAAAAAAATTTTCAGTAAATTTAAGTGGTAGNCGTTCCCACTAATTTAAACCTTAAATTTCTATCTACTTAAAAGTAAAAAAATTTTCAGTAAATTTAAGTGGTAGACAAGGTCAAAAAATGACACTTTCTGTGGTCAAGTTTACCACGGGAAAAATCGGCCCAATTCGGGAATCCGTACCCCGGTTTGATTTTGGGCATTAGCACATCTCTGGTAATGACTAACTCTAAACTTTGGAAGTCGACTGTCAGAATCATGACTCTAAATGTGACTCAGAAATCGAGGAGTCGTGGAGTCAATACAAAATGAAAAATCGGGTAGAGTAAACTTAAATTATATTTTATTTATTTATTTAACGTCAACGCTCCGACCTGCCTGAGCAAAATATTTGCCTATATTCGTTAGGAAATCTAAAAACATATTTTTTTTTCAAGTTGGATCACGCGGAGTAGGAAAATCTACAACTAAAAAACAGAGAAAACGAAAGCCTGTTACAGATCCTGAGCTTGAGCTTGCTTTGGCTTTGTCAGTCTCATTGAATGAAGCAATCGAGGAGTCAAAACGGAAAGAAATTGAACACAAAGTAGAAGCAGGACTTTTGGATGAATGTCTCCCTCAACCGCTCTTTGTCAACAATGAAGTCAATATAAAGGAACAGGTCCAGAAGCCTTCATCTTTTCGTATTAGGTTTGGAAAGCCACCTAAAATAAAATTACCCAAACAACTTCCAACAGACACTGAATTCGCAATTGGAGGTGTAGCCACTAGAAAAGGGCGTTTGAAAAGGGACATTACGAAAATGAGACTGTACAGTGTCACTGAATCTGAGCGACAGAACCTCATTGACCTAAAAGTGAGTCAAATTTTAGAGGAGAGTGAAAAATCAAAGGANACTGAATCTGAGCGACAGAACCTCATTGACCTAAAAGTGAGTCAAATTTTAGAGGAGAGTGAAAAATCAAAGGAAGATAGCAAGGAAAGGTACAGATTTGAGTCTGTTGAAGTATCACAAGGAGTAAATCACCGTCTCGAGCAATATATGAACAAGGTAAAAAAAAATTTTTTTCTTTTTTTGATTTGGCGACGGAATCACGGTTATCGAACTCTTTAGGGACCACTTTAGTATCTAAGAACGTACACATCAAAAAGTTTACAAAAAAAATTTATTCCAATTACTTAGGATTGTACTCTATGGAAAGCTGGAGCAACACTTGTGGANACTGAATCTGAGCGACAGAACCTCATTGACCTAAAAGTGAGTCAAATTTTAGAGGAGAGTGAAAAATCAAAGGAGGATAGCAAGGAAAGGTACAGATTTGAGTCTGTTGAAGTATCACAAGGAGTAAATCACCGTCTCGAGCAATATATGAACAAGGTAAAAAAAATTTTTTTCTTTTTTTGATTTGGCGACGGAATTACGGTTATCGAACTCTTTAGGGACCACTTTAGTATCTAAGAACGTACACATCAGAAAGTTTACAAAAAAAATTTATTCCAATTACTTAGGATTGTACTCTATGGAAAGCTGGAGCAACACTTGTGGANAAAAGTTTACAAAAAAAATTTATTCCAATTACTTAGGATTGTACTCTATGGAAAGCTGGAGCAACACTTGTGGAATTGTCAACAAAGTTGGACATTACATCACCTTCTGTTGAGGTTGAAGATGTGATTCATAATGAAAATTCACCAAAACGGATCAAAATTAGACGACTTATTCCTACTGAAGACTATCCTGAAGTAATTGTGGATGATTCTTTTGTATTTTCCAATCGACATGAGAATTTTGGTAGAGTGATACTTACCCCTGACGCCAGCATAAATTCGAGTCGAGTTGAGGCAACAAGAATTTTTGAGGATTCTACAGCACTGGAATCACTAACTGATGAAAATCCAGATAAAACAATTACGAAAATTTCGAATGAGAATTCTGATCCGTTGGATGGTTCCATTTTACTTTCTCATAATGGAAATTATAACTTGAATAATTCCAGCTTAAGAAGAGGAATGAGCTACATGTATTGGACTAGTGAAAATAGTACCCTACGGAATTTGAATTTTCCTAAGGACAATAATTGTGAAGAAGTTCAACCAAATGGCACCATTTTGAGTATCCATGAGAAAAATTGTGAAGAGTTGAACTCTTTGGATGATTCAATTTTCAAAAATTTTCAGTCGGCTAACTTCAATCAAGAAGTTATTGACGATTCGGTTGTGATTATAGAAGATGATGATGAATTCATTCTGCCCAGTCAGAATCGAAAAAACTTTCCAATCACGAGTACTCCTAAAGTTCATCAGACGTTGGTGTTGAATAGTCCAAAATTCAAAAAAAGTCATGACAATGGGATTTTTCCATCCATTCCTGAAACCAGTTTCGAGGAAGCATTGAAATCATCGGATATACAAGTAAATATTAGTTATTCTGAGAATAAAATTGCGCATATTTTCATTTTCATACAAGTCAACGCAGTTATTAACAGAGATCATGAACTTTGGTTCAAATGTTGACCGATTTTCAATAATGATTTCTATGCGAAGTTGCGCTTGCGCATTCATTTTTTGTTTCTGTTTATGGCTAGACGTTTTCGACCATCCATAGTGATTCGCATTTAGGTCTTATGAAAGTCCACACATTTGAATACCTATTCTTAACATGTGATCCACAACTAACCACGAAAATTTCTTTACTCTGGCACAGGCGCAGAAAAATAGTGAAGTTTGGGATAACGATTCTTTCTTTTCTGCTCTTCCTGAAAACATTGAGTACTATCCAATGGGTGAGCCAGTACAAAAAAATTCTCGTCAACGCCATGCATCAGCTCCACCGGAGTCACCTGTCATTTCGAAAAAATCAAAATTCAACTTTTGTGCTGAGCAGTCGAAAGCCAAGAAGGGGAAAATGATGTTGCCCAAGAAACTCAACAATAAACATAACACAAAATCAGCAACAGCGGAATCAAATTGTAACAGTGAAGATTTGCAAAGTAGTCCAGCATGGACTACTTCTACCCAATCAAAAGTCTCGACTGCTGCCCAATCACATACACCAATGCTCAACTACAGTACATTAGACACACCAATATTGAAGGTAGTATTTTTTGTAATCAGGAGCTGTTATTTCTGGTTTTTGAAAAGTTTTCATACCTCTGTTTCATTGTGTATTTTAGCAAGAGTTGAAAAAATATGGACTAAAGCCTATACCCCGATCCAAGGCGAAGCGACTTCTACGTCACATTTACGCTGAAACTCATAAGCATTAAATATTTCATTTTTACTTAAGTTTTTAAATCAAAGTTTTTGTCCAATAACATTAATTGTATATAATAACAAAAACTGTTCAGTAAAATAAATTCTGCTGAACAGTTTTTGAACCGAGAGTACGGAAGGTTTAAGAATTTCTTCGACTGAATTTTTCATTTTCCCCGTGTAATGTAGTCAGTTTATTTTGAACATCCCCAACTTCATGGGAGTACCTGCTTATCATAATTCTCAGTTTTTATAAATTTAGGATATGATAAAACAATAGTTTAGAAGAAAATGGTTTGACTCGAAGAATCAACTCGGTAAATACGGAATTAAAACCCGAAGCGATCACCCGGACTTCCGAGGAGCTTCCACTCCGAAATCATTGACTCGACTCTGGAGATTTTCGGAGCAACTTCGAAGTCTGACTAAAAAGTTGACTCCGATTCGGGAGTAGGAGTCATGGCGAATAGTTGACAGTAATGAGAAACTATCTTCAAAATGTCGAACAGTTTGTTGGAAATTTAGAGGAACGCTTAACAACGTAGTTGCCTCTCACAACAACTGGATCATGTCTTAAGAACAGAAGTTTCAACGATTTATTTATATTTCAAAGTTTAATTTTAGCGTTAGAGATTATTTAAAAAGAATAGCATCATTTTATTATATGTTGCAGGCAAATTATATATCTGCCTTGTCCGTCCGTCCGCCCGTCGGTGCTCTAACCCAAAAACGAATTGACGAATCAAGATGCGATTCTCACTAATAGGTAGCACATGCATTGAACGGACAAGTTCGAAGATGAGCAATATCCTCTGACATAGTTTTTTTTTTTATTTTTCTCCAGAAACTCCAATTTTGCCTTATGGGAATAATAAAATATTATATATAAAATATTATTTACATGTTAAATAATAACTCAAATATTTCGATAACTAATGGATGGTTCAATATGGGGTATTACTAAATTGCGCACATTTACGCACCTTTCGTACTCCTGCGCACCCTCAAATCGGCATTTTCTAAACTAACTGTAATGTTAAGTGGTTGCACTAAATTATTTTAGGTTAAAAAAATGCCGATATATGAGAATGCGCAGGGGCGCAGAGAGTGCGCAAATTAGTAATACCCATCAATATGGGGTTTTTACTACGGGATAACTCATGCCTCAAACACCACCACGCACACTAACAACCTAATAAATTAACTAAACCAACAACTTAGCATTACCATTCATCCAACATTACCCTATTCCGGGCATTACCTTATACCTTACCCCCAATATTTCCCTGCTCCAGGCGTTACTATACTCCAGACATAACTTTACAACCGTCATCACCCTTGACATTAACTGACTCCGGAGATAACGCAATCCCTTCCCCCTACCGCCCCAACGCACTCCCTACGCCCTACTGGTCTAAAGACCCAAACGTCCTACTGACCTACTGCTCTAAATACCCAAACGCCCTCTCTACCTCCTCAGTGTCTCCTCCCCACCGTTCCAACGCAGTTTTTAAACCCAAACGCACACCCTACCACCCAACCGCTCTCCCTAAAATTCACCTTCCTCCCTACGTTTTATGCATTGCAACACATGATTAACCCGTTTACAACAGTTTATTTACTTTTTGTGTAACTGAATTATTTTGTATCCAATCGAATTTGAGTATTCAAATTTTATTTGATTCTGATTCATTGAAACGGAGTTCGTTGAACTTCTAAAAATAATTACTGTACAAAAATCACGGTAATTGGCACTGGTAATGGCATTACTGGTATTGACAATAAAATTAAGTAACACAATATGAAACCTTAACTCTTTCCAACAGTGACATCTCTCGGCTTCAGACTTTTTGTATATGAAATTTCAACAAATACGTAACAAATGAAGCTAAATAGTGCAATGGCAATTATTAAATATATTTTTGTTTCTATACAAAAAATTGTTGAATTTATGTAAGCTATAATAAATCCGGCACCTTGCCATAGTCTGATGTTATTGAATGCAGCTTCTTTGTTTTCTGTAAAGAGTAGAGCGGTAAATGCTGTAAGGAATCAAAATAAAATTTTGTTATAGTTAAAAGAGCAGGTTGTAATAACAGTTATTGAAAAATAAAATAATCTTTTACCTATAACTTGAGGTGACATAACGCCTTCAGTAACTCCATACATCCCAGCAATTATATAAAATCCTATTGGTTGGGAAGGGTCAGGTGACCACTTGAGCATCAAGACATTGGCAGTAATATTCGTGGCAACAATGATTGAAAAGACAGGTAGTCGACCTGTGTACTTGATCAATCGACTGAACAACAATGAAGAACTTATACAGCAGATCCCATAACATATCATGATTTGACCCATATTCTTTACACCCCAAGCACAAGTAATGTAAGCCTTTGGTGTAAAACGAAAATTCACATCAATCACCAATCGGTTTTACAATAATTAATTTTCAACGAATGAAGAAGAGCTTACGGCAGTGAAATCAATATTAAAAAATCCAGTTTGAANCAATATTCTTTACACCCCAAGCACAAGTAATGTAAGCCTTTGGTGTAAAACGAAAATTCACATCAATCACCAATCGGTGTTACAATAATTAATTTTCAACGAATGAAGAAGAGCTTACGGCAGTGAAATCAATATTAAAAAATCCAGTTTGAAACGTAGAGTAGAAAATAAAAGGTATTAAAGCAATTTGATACGGATTTCCAATTTGTTTGATTGTTACAAAAATCAATTGTTTTCCTGCACTACGCTTTTCCATTTCTATACATCCTTCGCCATATCTGCAAACGGTGAACCGAGCGAGTTATCATAATTTTGATGAAAATAGCCTTATTAAGAAAAGAAAAAAAATTTTTTTTTTTTTTGTTTTGATTATACCTGGAGAGTGAATCCAACCAGAATCGAATAATTAGTAGCGTCAACACCATGCAACCAAAGTATAAACCGAAAAGAATGTGTAAAGTTGACGTTGCTGGGAGATTTGAAAATATGGTAGAATTCGATGAACCTTGTTGCTCAAAAGTCACCGGGCAAAAATTCACTCCGCAAATGTTCACAGTGGAATTTATACTTGAATTTGTTAAGTCGACGGTGTCAGTGGCTGTCGAAAAAACGGTAATGAGAATCAAAGTGCCCCAAATTATTGAAGTTTGAACGAGGAAAAAGAAAAGTCCAAAAAATCGGGCCAGGATTGGTCCAAACTCTTCACCAGTAAGATAGCTATATTCTTCACTAATTTTGCTGTAAATAAATTATAAAAATTAGTTTAACGCTACAGTTACCACTAGGTGGAGATAGTACTATTACCGCTACTTATAATTGGCTGAAATTAGATCGCCGCTACCGCTACTAATAATTTGCCGAGATAAGACACCTACTACAGTAAAGTTCGGCTATAGTGACTCCGGCTATAATAGAACTCCGGCTATAGCAAACCACACTGTCCGGNGAGGAAAAAGAAAAGTCCAAAAAATCGGGCCAGGATTGGTCCAAACTCTTCACCAGTAAGATAGCTATATTCTTGACTAATTTTGCTGTAAATAAATTATAAAAATTAGTTTAACGCTACAGTTACCACTAGGTGGAAATAGTACTATTACCGCTACTTATAATTGGCTGAAATTAGATCGCCGCTACCGCTACTAATAATTTGCCGAGATAAGACACCTACTACAGTAAAGTTCGGCTATAGTGACTCCGGCTATAATAGAACTCCGGCTATAGCAAACCACACTGTCCGGTCCCTGCCAAGCAAATGGGAGATTATGTGTTAAGTAGTCCGGCTATAATGAAATCGGCTATACTGAACTTCCGGCCTTAGTGAACCAAACCTACCGGTCCCGAGAGTCATTTTGTCCGGTTATAGTGAAATATGTCTGAATTCCGTAATGAGACCATTTGCTACTACTGTTCCTTATACTTTTATGCCTGCCCATCTATACACCGCACTTGCATGTTGACCTATGAGTGAGTTTTAGTTTATTAAGTAAATTACTAATTCACAATGTCAAAATCAGGCCAAAAGCGCACAGTGTTGTCCTTAAACGATAAATTCGATATCATTGCTGCACTGTCTTCCAACACACCTCGCCAAACGTTATGTGAGAAATATAAGATTGGAAACTCTACACAATTTTTCTTATTTTGAAATCAAAATCTAAAATTGAAGAATACTTCCAAAGATTTTCTGGTGAAGTTAATAATAAAAGTGTTGAAATACAATTAGGTTACATTTAAGCAATTAGCTNACTTCCAAAGATTTTCTGGTGAAGTTAATAATAAAAGTGTTGAAATATAATTAGGTTACATTTAAGCAATTAGCTAAAATTCAAATATCAAATTCTTAGAATATAAAACGCCAACGCCGATGTAACTGTCTAAAGTTGGATTCTGCGCGGTCGCAAGCAAATCCCCATTATACAGTGCTTCTCTAAATGGGCTTAGCTGAATTTATTGTGAAATATTTGAATATAATGAACAATTATTAAATTGAAGTATCCGTTCACTATACGGATATAATGAACTCCGGCTATGCTGACAATTTTGCCGGTCCCTACAGATTCACTATAACCGAACTTTACTGTACTACTTTATACTTTCTGATTTTATCAACTCACCTTATATATGTAGAAATAGAATTCCAAAGAATTCCTGCAGAAATACCCAGAATTACTGCCGTTGGGATTAATGTTGCAAAATTTGGATAAAATTGTGCAGTCATGTAAGCCAAGTAGGCAAAAATGGAGTAGAATAGTGCATCCTTACAGTTGATTTTTGACAGTATGAAGGACAAGAAAAAAACTGAAGAGATGCAACTGGATATGTAAATTGATGCCAGAGAGTATGCCCCCAGGCCATTCTAAGAAACAAAAATTGACAATGCTAACTAGAGTATCACATGACTCTAACTCAGAAATCGACTCTCAAAATTTTAGTGTTTGACTCTGATGCTGAATTTGACTCACTGAAACCAAAGGGTCGGGGAGTCGACTCAGTAAGTTGTATATATCCTACTCATCAGCTGGTAATATTAAGTGCATGCGCGACTCTCCTTGACTCAGGCGTCAAAATCTAACTCTGACTCACCTATTTTTTAAGAAATCAAATTTTTATTCTCACACTGATCCTCTAAAAAATAGCATCAGGGAGTCGACGCAATGTGTCAATGACTCTGACTCCTTGCATAAAAGTGAGTCATGGGATACTACAATGTTAGATACAAAAAAAAAATTTTTTACAATTTCAAATCTTTTGTCATACCTTTCCATGTAATGAGCTCTGAATAGTCGCAACTGAACCGAATGAACTAAAAAGCAAAACAAAGGAAAGCCCGGCAACAATTAAATTTTTAAGAATTCGTCTTTCTTCACCCGGTTCATAATTCTTTCGCACTACCTCCAAAGTCATTGACTTAATTTCCTTTCTTTCGCGAATCTTATTTTGGTCTTTGGACATGACGATTTTTGAAATGACAATACAAAAAATTAGCTATGGTTTGATGGATACAAAATTGAATTTGAATAGGAAATACAAATGCAAAAACTCTTACGTCCGCTTTGATTAAATGATAGTGATTGAATGATGGAGTGGGTGTTGAGAATTAGCAGACATAGTTATTAAGAAAAAATCGCATATGTATTATATCTGAAGGTCAGATTATATGTTCAATTTTAGAAAACCATTTTAAAGATATTACTTCATTACCAGGTCTTGGTTAATCAAGCTAAAGTATAAAATTAGTATTTCTTTTGTATTAGGTATTGTCACTTTAATCTAACTTTTGAGTTATTATGATCGTAGGTATCATTAATTTTATGACGGCGGTTTATCGTAAATGTTGACCTCTATTTCACAAATCTTCAGATATCACTCTTATGCACGTTTGGTACTTCATTGCCAAGGACGCCGTTTCTATGCATTTGCATAATCACAGCGAAGCAACACTAATTGGTGATACTTAGGATCTTCACGAATTATGAAAAATGAAGCCGATTAACGCAATGTTAATTCGCATAATAACGCATAATATCAACGGAAACGCATAATTTATTTTGTGGCTTACNGAAGCCGATTAACGCAATGTTAATTCGCATAATAACGCATAATATCAACGGAAACGCATAATTTATTTTGTGTCTTATTTTTACAATTTTTACCACATTTTATAGCATCGTGAGTGCTAATTGTTGTTCGAATACCACCAAATAGACTATTTATATTTATCGAAAACATTTTACAAATTTTATTTCGAAAATTTTGCTAAATTTAGCAATATCTGGGTGTATTTTTTTTGGGAGAAATCCAAATTCTTAAAATTCGTGGCTCTAATTCTAATAATATTCTATATAGGAACGTCCGTCTTGCTTATTTATACAGACTTCAATCCTTATAAAGGTTTTCATGCTCATCAGAAAGCCAATATAAGCTTATAAATCACGGCGCATAATATCGCATAATTTTTTTGTTAATGCCGCATAATTTTTTTAATTTTCGCGCATAAAAAAGGCGTCCTTGTTCATTGCTATCAAATATAAGACCTTCAAGTATCAAACATATTTGACTCCGTTGTTATCGCACAAAAATATTCTGTGTTGAGTTTATTGCCAAACATATTATATCACGTGCTTTCAATATAAAAGCAAATTGATATCAATTCTAACCTTCTTAATTCTGCAATTGGATGAGCAATTAGGATTATATGATAATCCACTTAAACAGTATGGTTTAGAAAAGGTTGGCAAAAGTAAACTCCAACTTATTGTTCTAAACTTTTAACTCCTTGTCACCAAGTTGAGAATCATAACTTTACCGTGAAAACGACGCTAAAAACCATCCTTGTCCACTGAAATTTGCCTAACTTTACTTGGTCCTATGTATAATTTCCTGTAAACGAACTTAAAATTTAGGAAAATTGAGATACTCTGATACGGTTCTATGAAAATACGGCGCAGGGAATTACGGTGCACGAAAATACGGTGCGGAAAATATGGTGCCGAACTTACGGCACCGAAAATACGGCACCGAAATTACGGCGCCTGGAAAATACGGTGCCTGGAAAATACGGCGCATGGAAAATACGGCACCTAGAAAATACGGCACCTAGAAAATACGGCAACTGAAATATACGGTACATGAAAAATAAGGCGCCCTAAAATGCGGCATCCAATTTATGACTTTCAAAACTAGATGTGTGATAAACGTGTCTATGACAATACAATGTTATTGTACTATTCCTTATTTGATTAAATCTAAAAACATATACATCTACGAGTAATAAAACAACTGCACCGACGGATGCGTTAAAAAACTTATATGATAAATTTTTTGAACATATTAGGACACTTAATATTACAAATGCGGTGCTATCTTCAGGCTATCTTTACACTTACACCCTCTCCAATTGAGTAGTGCACTGAAAACCCGGACTGGGAACACGAGAATGGTTATTTATTATTATTTAATATGTACCGCACCAATAGATGAGCTCACTACTCTGACTTTCTTTTAGTCACATGACCAGTGGTCGACTGTTTCCCTAAACCCTCTATAGAAAATCGACTACACTCGGCTGTGAGGATAGGAAATAAATTTACTATGACTAAAGAATATCAACTTTGTGTTAGTGTCTTCAGCTAATATTTTTTTGACGCTTATCTACAATCCATCTGCTTGTATATATTGCTTTTTATGAGGTTATCTTATTCTATTTTATAAACTATATTTAGACGTTTGGCATTTCTATTTATTAAGGTAATTAATACAGCCTAAAAAATTTTTAACAAGTTTCCGCTTTGTTCAAATTCCCTGTTCCATAGTTTCTACCCCGAATTTTCCAGGCGCCGTATTTTCCATGTGCCGTATTTTCCAGGCGCCGTATTTTCCATGTGCCGTATTTTCCAGGCGCCGTATTTTCCAGGCGCCGTATTTTCTAGGCGCCGTAATTTCGGTGCCGTAATTTCGGCACCGTAATTTCGGCACCGTATTTTCGTGCGCCGTATCTTCGGGGAATCCTCTGATACGGAATATGCGTCGCAAACATTTCCGTGTTAAGATATTCCTTTATGTCTAACTAGCATCTACAGGTCTTTGGCAAAACTACAGGTTTATCCAAAGTTTGCTACACTTTTCACTAAAAATTTAACTCCATATTTCATGCTTTCTTGAATCAATACCTAGTACGTCACTTTTTGGTAGAAAGTGAAAGATTTTCATTTCGATTTTGCCGTGCCGTGCTTTTTAAAATAAAAAATTTCTTGTTTCATGCATTGCTGCTTTTGATTAGATAAGGCCATGCGTGCCGTGTTTTTAAAAGATGGTCGTGTTCTCATCTCTGATTCAAACAGACGTGGGAATCGACAAGAAAAAAAAATTCAATGAATTTTTTTAAATTCAATGAATTTTTTTATTCAATGAAGTGGTGTTAAGCTACTTTGCACCTTAATCCTACTTTACAGATTAAAAATAGGATTCATTTGCCATGATTTATTTAGGCATTTATAGACGAACTAAGCCTAAAATAAATAAAACCATATACTCAATTGTGGTCATCCGGTGCAGTTCTTGCAATTTTGAAATTTTGAATTGTTTTTTCATAATTATTAAAAAAAAATTCACTTTTGGATAAAAAAAAATTCACTTACAACCGGTGGAGTGTCAATCGAATCCATTACGTGCCAGGATTCCAAGCAAGGCAATTTCAAGGTAATTTTTCGTTTTTGTAAATATCCGAATAAAGGCATTTCATGTATTTTTTCATTTCGCGACAAATTCCCTTTGAAAAATTGGATTAGACATGCAAAAGTGTATTGTGGGCATAAATTTTATTTTACAATTTTGAAAAAATGAAGGTTTAGGGGGACATTCTTATGGTTTCTTTGCATCAGCCCAGCGCGAGTACATAACTATACTAACTCTTGGTATTCCAAAAAGAAAGCAACTCAGAAATAATCACACGTTCCTAGTTTTCTCACAAAATATAAGTTCGAGGTCGAGCTCGAGACCTCATTTACACCAGATTTATGACAATTAATTACTTTTAACTGTTTAAAACTTGCTTTTTATGAACTCCTAAATGGTGTTTATCATTAAAGTTGCTACCAAGTCAAAATTTGACTTTCTCAATATGCCATTATATAACTTTCGTTGCTGAAAAGTGTTGGGTTAGGCACTAGTACGTGAGGGATAGGTGATACAAACCCCTATCTTAAAGTGTAGTTGAACGCAGACCATGCGCACTGGGAGAAGTAACGTGACCGATTTCAATACAAATATCAAACCTGCTAATATTATGTCATTTTATTTTACTAAATACACCAATACAGTGGTTTTAGCTTATGTCACCTCCGAGGGAGCCAAAAAATCGGTTGATAGTAGGCGGAGTTGACAATGGCCGATAATGGTCATTGGCCACTGATTGATGACTCAAAGTTTAGGTGACATAAACCGAAGTTCCTGGTGTTAGAGGCGCATTTTATAATACCGCATACAGTGGACCTCGCCTATTATGACCCCGGTTGTAATGTAACCACGGTTATAATGAACCTGAACCGCCGGTCCCTGCCAAGAGATAGCGAAATTAATATTAAAAACCTCGGTCATAATGAACTCGGTCATAATGAACACTCGGGTGCAATGAACCATATTTTGCGGTCTAGCCCTTCATTTCACCATCGTGAGAGATGAACCAAACCCTATTATGTTGAAAAAGTTATGCCAATTTAATAAAATGCGTTGTGAATGAATGAAGAATTGAAGTTTTGAATAACTGCACCAACGTTTTTTCTATTATTCCGTGGCGCAGTGGACAAAATAAGACTTGTCAAATTTTTTTATCTACTATTCTTTATCCACTGTTACAGCATCTCTAAATCATAAGTAAATCATTGCAGAATTCTTAAGATATTCCACACAGTTTTATCTACATTTTTTTCTGTTCAAGTAAGTTCTTGGTTTATTTGGATTGTGAGGCTGCAGTATCTAGAAAAAGAAAATAAGTGAACTAAGAAATGTCAAAACATCGGATGTCATGAACATAACTTTAAATTTTATATTTGTCCATTATTCGGCTATAATAAACATCGGCTGTTATGAACCAAATTTCCTGGTCCCTAAAAGTTCGCTATAGGCGAGGTCCACTATATACCTTTTTCGATTTATTTTACAGGTTTTGAAGTTATTACTTGAATTTGGAATACTCTAAAAGCAAATTATTTTTTAAAGTAATCAACAAGCTTTTTTGCAATATGCCACAGAAATGGCTTTGAGATATTATCTTGTCAGAAACTTCCAAACGATCGTTACTTGTTTGCAAAGTTCTTCACTTCCAATGTTGCTTATTATTTTGAACTTTAAATTTCTTAATCCTAACCATGTGACCTTCTAAGGTTGGCATACTCGCGGTTGGATTAAGCCCGCGACTGCGGGTGAGTCTTTAAAGAAAATAAACTTTCACCATCGAGTATCGCATAGTTAGAATCCAACAAATAGGTTAATGAAACAGTTCCCCAAGCGTCTCTGTTTGCCCACACCATTTAAACAAACATGGGTATATTCTGGTCCTGAGAACCGCAAGTTGCCATTGAAGTGCAGTATTTTTTACCCTGCATGCTCTTCAAATGTGATGACAATAGGCTGAAATTGACAATAGGACGTGTGACAATAGGCAGAGTATTTAGTACATGAGAGCATGAAGTTTAGCGGGAGAAAGCCAACAGGTTGACAATATGCGAAGTGGGTAGTTCTTCCTCAAGAATGTCAATTTCTTGAAGTGGATGTGGATTCAATTTTTGTTTGGGTTAAAAGTTGTGGCTTTTGAAACACCAGATGTTGCCAACACATAACCACTACTTTGATGGTGTTCAAAATTTTTTGGAAATATTGACTTACATAAATGTATTTCCAATTCACATATGAACAATGGCGCTCAAAAGCTTAAATTACCGCTAAAGAATTATCGAATTATGGGTATCATCTATTCAAACTCAAACACTTACATATTAAAATTGCCTCATGCATTTGGCACATATTATCCGAAATTATTCGAAGCCTATTTGAACTGGCAGCCGCTACATCAATATCGCATTACCGGACTTCAAACTTTAAAACACCGAAAATCACAAATTAAATATCCAGGATTTGTTTGGCAATAGTAAGCAATAATTTTGATATTATTTTCTTATAAAAAATTCCGCTACATCAATATCGAATTAGTGGGAGCAGTAATTCATTCTAATATTTACGAATTCAGAATGACATGCATGTAAAAAATTCAATTCTGAATGTTATTTTAAACTAACCACCGCTACACCGTTATCGAATTGCCGGATGTAGAAAGTTAAAACTCAGCAATTTTTAAATTTTTAACTTTAGTTTTATATTTTTAACCCTGTAATTCGGTATTTATGTAGCGGTAATAAATTTAAATGAAGCTTGATTGTTGTCCAACACGCAACAGAAATGCGTAATCCTAACTTCTAAAAATTTTAACCTTTGAAATTTTCATCCAGCTAATTCGATATTGATGTAGCGGTAATAAATTTCACACAAAAGGTATTTGTTGGATGACTTGTGACATCAAATCCTTGTCTTATGTTTGTAAATTTGATTTTTATTTATTTGTTAATTCGATATTGACGTAGCGGTAATAAAGTCAGAATTTAATTTACTGAATATCAACCGCATTATTTAATTAGATTTTATCAAAAATTATCTACGTCACGAAATCTAAAATTACACTACATATTTTGTCCGTTATACAATTTAGATTACCCGTCACTATTAAGTTTGGGTGTAGTCTGCGCATTAGTAGATAAGGATAAGGGAGAATTGGCAACATAGTTGAGGTTTTTCTAAAAATTTCAACATTTTCAGGTACATTTTTCTAAGCGTTGGCGCTAAATGTAAGTTATGCTCGTGATTGAATCTTACTCTACATGAACCATAGTTTACATACAAAGAAGTGGACTTACATTTAGCGCCAACATGTAAATAAATCCAACCAAAACTTTCAATTTCCCTATAAGCTCTAATAGAAAATTGATTTTTCTCCCGTTCAATGTAAGGTTTTGACAATGATTTTTTCAAAAAATTCAAAGTATTTAAAATTTTCGAAACAGCAAACATGGTCAGAATGAGTGAAACTAAATATTAAATTGTTTCTTAAAATTAAAATCTTAAAATTAGAAAACTTGTTGCGCACGGGTTTGACACAATTGAGGAAGAACCACCCAAGTGTGACATTAAGGGGTAGTGACCTTAAACTAAAACCACTGTAGTATAAGTGAATTTAAGAGTGGCTACTTTATTTGAAAATATTTCTTATCTTTTTTTCGACTAATCTCAGTCATCAAGGTTAGTAAAACAAGTTGCGTAATTTCATAAATAAATAATCTTGCAACACTTAAGCTTTTATGGCTAACGTTTTTAATTCTTCCGAAAACCATATTGGCAAAGTTCGTTTTAAATTGAGTGTGCTTAGAATATATGTTTCATTTGAGCAAAAAGGAAGGAATTATATTTGGAAATTTTCAGAGCTTTATTAATTTTTTACAGATGTTAGATTAGGTTAGAATTTGATTTTAGCTTATTAGGTTCAGGTTGGTTTTTTTTTCGTCAAATTTTAACCCTTAATTTTAGACCCTTAAGGCTAGCTCTTCCAATAATGAATACAATATTCGGAATTAGAATGAAAAAGTACTTATTCCATATTATGATCAGTTAAGAAAAGGTTATTGAACTTTGCAAAGAAGCTCATGAAATAGTTTCATTAAAATTTCTGCCGACACATGGATGATTGCAAGGTTGCTTGCGACACCTTGGGTGATTGATTGATTGATTGATAATAATTTATTAAAGTGTCAGTAGTATCATTTTACAATAAAAATGGTATAATTACTAAGACACTCCCAAAGTGGATAACTATACAATTAATTTAAGTAAGTGAGAACAAACAGTATGATTAGCGAAACATGTACCATCATTGCACAACTACAATTTTTATATCACGCGGCATGCAAATACCTGAACGAAACAACATCTAAATGCAGGGTACATGTAAAATTACTACTTAGTTTCTAACTCAAAACGTAACTTAAGGACTTTGAAATACATTTATTTGGATCAAATATCAAACAAAGTTTCAGTTTCTCAAAGTCAACGAATTCTAGATTTTATCCACAAGAAGTTTGGAGCTCGTCCAATAATGGTGAAGCCAGTTTTGGAAGGCTATGAAGTAAATAGAAATTATATGTTTAAGTTAGTAAGAACAAACCGTATGATTGGCAAAACATGTAAATTTATTTAACAACTCCAATTTTCATATCACGCGGCATGCAAAAATCTAAACGAAACAATATCTAAATGCAGAGCACATGTAAAATTATCACTTATTTTCTAACTCAAAACGTAACATAAGGACTTAGAAATACATACAATTGGATCAAATATCAAACAAAGTTTCAGTTTCTCAAAGGCAGCGATTTCTAGATTTTATCCACAAAAAGTTTGGAGCTCCTCCAATAATGGTGAAGCCAGTTTTGGAAGGCTATTAAGTAGATAGAAATTATATGTTTAATCAAGAATGTTAAGTTTGTAATATTTAATGAATAATTAATGAAATGTTTATGAATGTCATAAATAGAGAATTGACATGTAGTGAAAATGTGAAAATGTTCAGCAACCTATGATGAGGTTAGTTAGTTATTTTATTTCGAATTTAGTGTGATATGTCAATTCGTCAATAAGTCGCTGCAATAAAGTTTGTTTTGTTAAGTTACGAAATCATTACACCTTTGTCTCATAACAAAAAGTGCAGTGTTCTTTGAACTTTTTGAATGTTGTTAGATCCACATGTTGAGATCTATAAACAAATTCCATAATTTTATAGCTCTGTAGACAAAAGATTTTTTTAAACTTTCGGTCAAATGAGTAATTGAGTTCAAGCTCTTGGATGAAATACTGTCTCTCTCGATCTTTTTGAAGGAAACAAATTTACAGATCGGGTCAATAGGATCTGCTGTAAATAAAATATTGTATGTTTGTAGTAACGTGTAAAATTCAAGTCTTTCTGATACCACATGCAAATTACAGCTTTCAAGCAAAAATTGCAAGTCCTTATTATTGAAGCTGAATTTATTTCTTAGACCTAAATTAGTGTTGTAAACTGTCCTTGAATAAGGTTTTTTTCTAGATTTAGATAAAGTAGGACAGAAGTAACTGATGAATAATCTATTTAGCTTATTCTGCAACCAGTTAAGTTTTTCCGGGGTCTGAACTGCCCATATAGTTATGCGGTGATAAATATGTGACAGAACTAGTGCATTAAGTAATATTAAAAAGATCTATTTAGTAAATGATCTCCTTAGTCTATGAATTCTGTAGCAGTTTGCTGAAACCTTGTCACCAACGACTTCAAATTGTTTATTAAAGACAAGGTGACTGTCTAGACTCACTCCTAAGTACTTAAAGAAGTTTGGCTGGCTAAAAACAGTATCTTTGACCTTGACCGCTTCAGTAAATTTGGTAATATCTAAAGAATGGTCGTGTGATTTTTAAAAAATTATAAATTCAGGTTTACTGCAATTCATTAGCAGCCCTGTTTTTCTACTCCAATCGTCAAGAGCATTTACAGCTTTGTTCAATTTGGCTATACTTTTTTCAATGTCTGAATCAAAACACGACATTGCCCTACCATCTGCATAGAAAATTAGATTAACATCTGGGTCATTGATTATAGTCATTAATAAAAAGTGTGAATAACATTGGTCCTAGTATCGATCCCTGAGGTACTCCACACTTAACATTAAATGGAGAGAAGACTTTACTATTGATTTTAATAGAGATGGTTCTATTTGTAAGGTAATTTTGAATCAGTGCTACTATTTTCGAATCAATCTTTAGATTATTACTTAAACTATCAATCAAAAGAGTATGGTTAACCGAATCAAAAGCTCTTTTGAATCGACAAAGATTACCGGTACTTTCTCTGTAGCTTTGTCTACCGTATGTTAGGTAGCGAAGAAGATTTTTTTTTTACTTTTTCTTTTTTTTCGGAGGGAAACCTAAACTATTCGTAAATAAAGGGTTGTGTCTCATGATGCATCCCATGAACCATGCAACATATC
The DNA here is from genome assembly GCA_002738285.1 of Holacanthella duospinosa. Classification (NCBI taxonomy): domain Eukaryota; kingdom Metazoa; phylum Arthropoda; class Collembola; order Poduromorpha; family Neanuridae; genus Holacanthella; species Holacanthella duospinosa. The sequence continues at coordinate 72,890 of NIPM01000452.1, read as the reverse complement.
TGGGCACATTCAAAACGTAATCTAATTCATAATTTGAGATTGGACATTTATCATAATTGGAAATTTAGTACAAAATTTCCAATTATGTTAGATGTCCAATCTCAAATTGTCTAATTCTGTCACTCGAGTTACCCAAATTTTTGGGTCACAACTTTGTGTGCCAGCGTAAAATACAAGTATTAAAAAATCCTTTTTTCTCGCAAATATTTTTATATATTTTCGAAAATTTTCTTCTAGATAATATTTAACCTGGGTAGGATTTTATTCCCTCGGAACTATTTTTCATTCATGCAATGCTGTTTTTAGTCGCGCATTTAATTTTTCCCTTGTTTAATTAACTGAGATAAATCCATCCTTGTTCTAAACGAACAGACTCTGGCGTGTAAATGACCCTCTGCATCCAATTCAAATGCAAAATTTTCCGACTTGAAGAAAGTTTCCAGTAGTGTCANAGCGTGTAAATGACCCTCTGCATCCAATTCAAATGCAAAATTTTCCGACTTGAAGAAAGTTTCCAGTAGTGTCAAATTTGAAAGTTTCAACCAGCCTTCACCATGACTCACAGTTTAGCTGAGTCAGAGTCACCGAATCTCTAAACATTTGGAGTTCGACTTTCGGATCCATGAGTATNGACTCACAGTTTAGCTGAGTCAGAGTCACCGAATCTCTAAACATTTGGAGTTCGACTTTCGGATCCATGAGTATGACTCCTTGATTTTGGGAGGTGACTTTGAATAAAAAAATGTGCATAATGAAATGTAAAATNAAATCCATCCTTGTTCTAAACGAACAGACTCTAGCGTGTAAATGACCCTCTGCATCCAATTCAAATGCAAAATTTTCCGACTTGAAGAAAGTTTCCAGTAGTGTCAAATTTGAAAGTTTCAACCAGCCTTCACCATGACTCACAGTTTAGCTGAGTCAGAGTCACCGAATCTCTAAACATTTGGAGTTCGACTTTCGGATCCATGAGTATGACTCCTTGATTTTGGGAGGTGACTTTGAATAAAAAAATGTGCATAATGAAATGTAAAATCGTGTTTGACAATCCAAAATTAGAAAAAAAAATATATTTAATGGCAAAAATAGATGGGAAAAATATGGAAAATTAGTCCGTTATGATCATTTTCAAATGTCGGTAAATAATCATGACTCGTGAGTTCTACCACAAAGGAGTCAGTCACTAAATGNTTATGATCATTTTCAAATGTCGGTAAATAATCATGACTCGTGAGTTCTACCACAAAGGAGTCAGTCACTAAATGACTCCCGACTCCTAACTCTGACTCTGAGTCATGATAATCAGAGTCACTGTAAGAGCCATACCTCAGGTGTTCGGGTCTTTGAAAATAATAGTTTCAAATTCGAAAATAGAAAATTAAATATGCATGAAAAATGTAACCTCGTGGGAGACCAACTCTGAATTGCACCTGAGTATGGTGACGCTGAGGATTTTTTGATCACCACAACTCGCTGAAGAAAAGATTAGAACATTAGGAAAGAGGCAGAAAAAAAAATTCTTCTTCGCTACCTAACATACTGTACATATTTTGCCTAGTCATTATCACTTCCACCATTTAAAATAATTTCTTTCCCAAACTTTACAAAATATACGATTTTCCATATTTTCTGATGAGTCCGGAGTCAGATTTATAACTTTGACTCAGAGTCGACTCGCAAAAATTAAAGAGTCAGAGTCATAACTCCAAGAGTTGACTCCCAAAGTTTAGAGTGATCCCCATAGTCACGGAGTATGGGTAAAGGCTAAACAGGGAATCATGGAGGACACTAGCAAAGAAAAGTGGGTAATTTTAAGACCTATGTAAACTAACAATGGGAACGGGTTAATTTTAGGATTATTTTAACGGCTTTCGAGAATCCAGCGTTACAGGAAAGATGGGGACATTCAAATAGACTTAAACTTGCATTGTTTGAAACAATAAATAAACAATAAATCTTATCAATTAACATTGAAATTGACTCATGCACAGAAAAAAATAAAATTCCAAAATATATACTAGAATTTGGACTGCTCTGTAGCTCTTTTTATTTATCATATCAATGTTCGAGCCAAAAGTAATCCCTTTTTTTTAATAAAATTTTTAACGAAATTTCCAAAAAAAACAAGTAATCAACAAGCCGAAAAAAAGTTTTTTTAAGCTTGGAAACTCACAAGTTAAGTAAGGTAATTTGCAATGTTTTATAGATGTGTGTGTGGTGGCTCGGTCTGAATAGATGAGTTACAAAATTAACTTCAAAACGTTTATTTTTTCTTTACACTAAAAATTACACTAAATTTACACTGTAAATTATAATAGTAAATTTAATGCTAATGACAACTAGCTTGATTTGTGACAGATGAGTCAATGACTTTTTAGTTTGTATTTAACAAATTTAGCAAAACTGCTTTCCCTCGGCTTTCCTCTCACGGAAGTAGAACGCGGTTCTACTTTCAGTTGAGCAAGACAAGATCAAGAAAAAAATTAAGGAAGGAAACTATTGATGCTATCTTTTCACATGTTGTGCATATAAGATTCTCCTGGTAACATGGTAGTACGAAAGGAGAAAGTTTGCATCAAGATATTAGTTGAAGGCATGGGGCAAGGAAAGGGAAACTCACGGACTCTGGATCCAGCTTAAAACAAAATTTCAGTTCTGCTGTTGTATACGCTATGTGGTAACCTGCAGAGGTCACTACCTGTAACACCAAATGTCAAAATCTGGACATTAGCAAATAAAGACAAGTGTAGTTTTTTCTACTATGTGATACACATAAACAGCTAGAATATTGTTGTATATATGGAGCAAGCTACTGCCGACCAGACCACTCCTAAAGGACAAATTTCAGAATTCTCCTGCTCTGAATGTCAATCACTCTCCACACCGAACTCCATTGGAGGTTGAGTAGATCGGTGGTTTCCACTTGAATACAAGTCACCCATCTAAAGAACGACACGTCCGATGAAGAATCTGCAGAGGAGAATTGAATCCTCTTCAGAGTTTTACGGACAATCATTGTGTATTAGTTTTCAGGATTATGAATGAGTCCTTATCATTCTAGCGTTTATTGATTTTCGAGTTACCATGAGAAATTTGAGTGATTTCAATACGCAAGCGGTTCATTCTGTTTCGAAAACAACAACCTATTTATCACATTTTCAGCTNCATTCTGTTTCGAAAACAACAACCTATTTATCACATTTTCAGCTCCTTCTATCACAAATTCCAATTTGACCAGACGATAGAAATGTTTTCTAACCACTGATTCAACTCACGATATTAGAGTATTGATAACTTACTTTACTCTTCCAGGTCAAAGGAGCTTTCNTCTAACCACTGATTCAACTCACGATATTAGAGTATTGATAACTTACTTTACTCTTCCAGGTCAAAGGAGCTTTCAATTGCCTCGTTACTTCGATGCGTTTGTTAGGATTGTGACACATTTTGACATCCTGGAAGTCAGACGAATCGATTTGCGACCTTTGGGAAGATTATATACATACGATGTACTACAGAAATTCAAATTTTGAAGATTTTATTTTATCATAATCGCTACCTAATGTAATTGAACTTGCAGTTTAGTTTATCCCTAGAATTCATCCCTAGTTTTAAGCTCGTCTATTTTATTTTCCGAAATATAATAATTATTAAATTAGTTAGGTCGATTTAGTTGAGTCAAACGAAACCTAATGAGGAAATTGAGCAAATTTTTCACACCTAAACAGAAACCCTACAAGTAGTCAAATCTTCATTTTCATAGGTACAGAACGTTTGCTATGTTCGCCCAGTTTCTCGATTTTAACTTTTAATTCTCAATCTAAAGTTAACTCGATAGTATTATATTTTTAATTTTGAGTGACGGGTTAAACAAACTTCAATACAATGTTTCAATGTTTCAACCTACTGATAAATATATCCGATGTTTTCAATATGTAACAATATATTTAAGTGAAGGGCTGTAGGAAACAGTAAAGTTTTCAAAAATTGAAAATATTTTATTTTATTAGATTTTTTTTCAGAATTCAAATGCATTTTAAATACAGTGAGGTAAATACTATGCAGCAAATTGATGTTTATTCAATCCTATTGAAAATACGAATACAAGTAACCCCTGGAGCTTCCAATGTACATTTCATTTCGGCATCCGAAAATTNTTTATATTTGCAGGAACTTGATCAAAATATGAAATTTACATCAGTCCCTTTTTTTCCGCTGCACCCGTTAGTTCTCAGGATTATGAATGAGTCTTATCATTCTAGCGTTTATTGATTTTCGAGTTACCATGAGAAATTTGAGTGATTTCAATACGCAAGCGGTTCATTCTGTTTCGAAAACAACAACCTATTTATCACATTTTCAGCTCCTTCTATCACAAATTCCAATTTGACCAGACGATAGAAATGTTTTCTAACCACTGATTCAACTCACGATATTAGAGTATTGATAACTTACTTTACTCTTCCAGGTCAAAGGAGCTTTCGATTGCCTCGTTACTTCGATGCGTTTGTTAGGATTGTGACACATTTTGACATCCTGGAAATCAGACGAATCGATTTGCGACCTTTGGGAAGATTATATACATACGATGTACTACAGAAATTCAAATTTTGAAGATTTTATTTTATCATAATCGCTACCTAATGTAATTGAACTTGCAGTTTAGGTTATCCCTAGAATTCATCCTTAGTTTTAAGCTCGTCTATTTTATTTTCCGAAATATAATAATTATTAAATTAGTTAGGTCGATTTAGTTGAGTCAAACGAAACCTAATGAGGAAATTGAGCAAATTTTTCACACCTAAACAGAAACCCTACAAGTAGTCAAATCTTCATTTTCATAGGTACAGAACGTTTGCTATGTTCGCCCAGTTTCTCGATTTTAACTTTTAATTCTCAATCTAAAGTTAACTCGATAGCATTATATTTTTAATTTTGAGTGACGGGTTAAGCAAACTTCAATATGTTTCAATGTTTCAACCTACTGATAAATATATCCGATGTTTTCAATATGTAACAATATATTTAAGTGAAGGCTGTAGGAAACAGTAAAGTTTTCAAAAATTGAAAATATTTTATTTTATTAGATTTTTTTCAGAATTCAAATGCATTTTAAATACAGTGAGGTAAATACTATGCAGCAAATTGATGTTTATCCGATCCTATTGAAAATACGAATACAAGTAACCCCTGGAGCTTCCAATGTACATTTCATTTCGGCATCCGAAAATTCTCGATACATGATGAGTTCCAATTCATCCAATTTCTGAACATGTTTCATTTTTGACTCAGATTCCATAGTCACAATTGACTGCAAGACAAAAATATTTAGTAACAGGGACAAATCATAGGTAGAATCCAATTACATAGCATGACTAAACGGATTTGGAACAATTGCAAGCAAGGATTTGAGATCCCACACTGGGGGGTAAACCGTTGCTACCTAGTAAATAAATTTCCAAATGGACATTTTCGAACATAGCTGATTGCCAATACACCAATACAAATGTTAAGGTTAAAATTTGTTTAATTTTTTCGATTAACGACGTAACAAAATGCAAACTGTCGTTACTCTGTGAGATTATTACAAGAGAAAATCTAACATATTTTTTTCAAATGTAGAGTGGTCTATAAAGGCGTATTTGTACTTGACAATAGAAAACGACCTGAAATTTTTACACTAGGGGTCTACCAATAGCCTGCGTGGATTTGCGTGCATACATCCGACTTTCGTAACTAGAGCAACTACAGGGTAGGGCATAAGTAAGTACACATCGAAGAAGTGAGATAGATGTGAGTTAGCTTGGAGTGAGATCGGGGGTTTCAACCCCCTAATTTTTTATACATAGCTTTTGCAGTTAACACTTTCTCCCTGTGTACTTACTTTTGCCCTACCCTGTACATTTTATGAGTGTGTTGTGCTCTGAAGGGCCATAAATTTGACACTAACAGAGTCTTGTTGGCGATCGAATTCATATGAAACTTTGCACACCTGTTCGTTATACCATTCTAAGCCACATATAAATTGGGTTCCAGTTATTTTTATCCTTGAATTGTTTGCTGGAAGTTTTAGATTTTACCGATCGCATAGATTTGGCAAATATCAGACAAAATCGTAGCAGTATAGTTAGGTATAACCGTTAAACATCTCCAATATGTAATACATACTGTGAGACTTTAGTTTACAAAAAAGTTTATATAATTCCATTCTGTGTGGAACAATGCACGTAATACTTGAGACGGCCTGTTATGNAGTTTATATAATTCCATTCTGTGTGGAACAATGCACGTAATACTTGAGACGGCCTGTTATGTAATACAATGATGGACTTGGGCATTTATAAAGTCTGAAATTTGTTTGCAAAGCTAAATATCTCCAGTGTAAAACGATATGCTCCAAATTGGCTAAGGATAAACGCNGCAGTATAGTTAGGTATAACCGTTAAACATCTCCAATATGTAATACATACTGTGAGACTTTAGTTTACAAAAAAAGTTTATATAATTCCATTCTGTCTGGAACAATGCACGTAATACTTGAGACGGCCTGTTATGTAATACAATAATGGACTTGGGCATTTATAAAGTTCGTAACTCTGAAATTTGTTTGCAAAGCTAAATATCTCCAGTGTAAAACGATATGCTCCAAATTGGCTAAGGATAAACGCANTCTGAAATTTGTTTGCAAAGCTAAATATCTCCAGTGTAAAACGATATGCTCCAAATTGGCTAAGGATAAACGCAGTTTCAGAATTTCAGATTCTTTGGATTATGGTTAAAAATGACTTTCCTAAGAATTTAGGTAACTTCCAAGTTGTCTTCCAGGTCAGACTAGATAGGGTCATCTGTCCACAATTTTTTCAACTATTTGCAAAAAAACATATAGTTTTCAGAACAAGATAGTTGCGAAAAAGAAATATTTTTTGCCGCAATATAAATTTTTCAGGATTTCGTATACACCAGTTCTCTACTTTCATAACCACAATCTCTTCCGCAAATTTTTCACTTACGTGTGACCCCATAAATAACGTTTCGCAACTTTTATAAAATCAACAGTTTCACCAATTCTGGTAACTACCAGAGTTATATGGCGCAATAGGAATGCTCACAACTCTTTCTGTTTTAATTGTCCTAAACCCATTCATACCATAGCTTTTCTGCCATCCCCAAGAGTCTCTTCAAATTCTACTCCGAGCGCAAACTCAATATCGTAATCTTTAAAAGTGGATTGAAATATCATCTTGATCTTTCCACCATTGTCAAGTATTACCACAGTTGGTTTTAGCTTCACCGCCATTTGACAAAGTTCCTCTGAAGTGCCTATTTATATTAAAAAATTTTTTAGTAATTATTCAGACAAGATAAAATCTCAACACCAAANTTCCTCTGAAGTGCCTATTTATATTAAAAAATTTTTTAGTAATTATTCAGACAAGATAAAATCTCAACACCAAATCAGATTGTAAGCAAATTGTTGAATACAATGAGAGTAAATAGCTTTAACTAATCCTATATTTTGAGTATTTTAGCTAGCTACTACGAACTTATTTTATGCTCTGGGGTAATCGTCCGAAAATAAAGCAAAGATTTACCTGAAGTAAACTTTTCATGTGTAAAGCAAAAATGTGTAAGAACTGCTTCTACAGTTGTTTGTAAGTGCCATGTGTTTAATGGAGTTTGTTGGTTGGTATTGTTTCTTTTGCGTTAACATAGCAGCAAATACCAGGACAAAGGCGGATGCGACAGCATTAGATAAAATGTCAGCAAGTGCGCTAATAATTATGCTAAAAACGATTTGACATTTCCCAGTATCATATATCGCTTAGTTTGACCTCTAGGGTTCACCATTGGACAGATGTCGGAATAAGCTGCACCAAGGCAAATAGCGTATCGTTGGAAAGTTCTTGCTAAACTAAACACAAATATACCAATGATTTAACTATTTGACCCTACCTGTGACCCCTGGTTGTCAGAAAATGCCATTAAATAATTTAGTTGAACATGGTCAAATCGGGTATCGTTTGAAAGTTCCTATATAATCAAATGCTACTGCACCAATAATGCTGTTCTATGACAGTGTTTGAGATAATATGTGACTATATTCAANTATATAATCAAATGCTACTGCACCAATAATGCTGTTCTATGACAGTGTTTGAGATAATATGTGACTATATTCAAGAAAATAATTCTAAAGGTATTTTCTGACCTCCACAGGTCAGGAATGGTATCAACAAACGAAACTATTGGTAAATTTATGTTTGGTTTGGCAAGAGCTTTCCAAGGATGGACTATTTGGTTTGGTTCGGTGTATTCTGACCCTTGGTGACCACTATAGATCAAACGAAACGATGCCCCACCCTGGGTCATGTCACTTCACCTTCAGCATAATTTGGAGCACATTTGGTGAAATTTTCATCCAATTCTATCTAAACCGCCTTTGCCGATACTTGTTGCGATCCTATTTAAGCAGTTTATGAGATTCTGTATTTCTCCTTAGGCGTTTAGAACCTTGTAGAATTATTGAAAATTGCACCTTATATTTTTCAATCATTTATATATTTCAAAAATGAAATTATCTAGTTTTTCAGCTATTATGGGAAACGGGCAAACATTAAAAAAAATCAATATATGTGGTAATTATAGTTTTGGGAGGTATATAAAGAATTTTGCAAAATTTACACCCCTAAATTGCGCTTTGTAATTAGATTGGTTCATGAATACACATTCGGGCACTTGATTTGTATGAGTGTTGCTACTCAAATTGAAAGCCATTTGTTACTTCAGAGTAAGGGACGCTAATTATTACAATTTTCTTGATAATCATAAAAATTATCAAATTATTCATCATAATGCTCTTAATTTATTTCTCTAGTAACAGAACCTTACACATAACTNTATATAATCAAATGCTACTGCACCAATAATGCTGTTCTATGACAGTGTTTGAGATAATATGTGACTATATTCAAAAAAATAATTCTAAAGGTATTTTCTGACCTCCAGCGGTCAGGAATGGTATCAACAAACGAAACTATTGGTAAATTTATGTTTGGTTTGGCAAGAGCTTTCCAAGGATGGACTATTTGGTTTGGTTCGGTGTATTCTGACCCTTGGTGACCACTATAGATCAAACGAAACGATGCCCCACCCTGGGTCATGTCACTTCACCTTCAGCATAATTTGGAGCACATTTGGTGAAATTTTCATCCAATTCTATCTAAACCGCCTTTGCCGATACTTGTTGCGATCCTATTTAAGCAGTTTATGAGATTCTGTATTTCTCCTTAGGCGTTTAGAACCTTGTAGAATTATTGAAAATTGCATCTTATATTTTTCAATCATTTATATATTTCGAAAATGAAATTATCTAGTTTTTCAGCTATTATGGGAAACGGGCAAACATTAAAAAAAAATCAATATATGTGGTAATTATAGTTTTGGGAGGTATATAAAGAATTTTGCAAATTTTACACCCCTAAATTGCGCTTTGTAATTAGATTGGTTCATGAATACACATTCGGGCACTTGATTTGTATGACTGTTGCTACTCAAACTGAAAGCCATTTGTTACTTCAGAGTAAGGGACGCTAATTATTACAATTTTCTTGATAAGCATAAAAATTATCAAATTATTCATCATAATGCTCTTAATTTATTTCTCTAGTAACAGAACCTTACACATAACTTACCCATCGCTTGCAAATACTGATCGAAATTTTCAGTTGAAGAGCTGAACTTGAATTTTCCATAAATGAGATTCATTTTTATTTTCACAAAATTCGACAACGCTAAAATACTGAATTGAACAAACTAAATGGAGTTGAGTCTATTGGACTACACCCTTTAACTTATCTAGAATATTATTAGTTCTCATATATTGTGAGAATATGCAATGGCAGTCGAAATCATCACAATTAGTTCCTATTAAAGTGAGCTGGACAGCTACCGTATTCCTCCATCTATGCTGCCGTGTTATACAGTTGTTTTTACGTTTGGAAATGCTGAATCTAATTTATTCCCTCCTTTTGATAAAGATAAGCAAATATAAACCTCTTTGAAAACCGTAAAAATGATCTCGAATATACAGAGGGATCCAGAACACAAATTATGCTGGGAGTTGTCCGAGTCACTGATGATTTTAATATCAATCAAGTGCACAGTTTAATCAATTCTCGCTACATTACACATCATGTAAATCCAAAAGAAAATAAGATTTGCTTAAAATTAATAACTTTTTGAGAGTAAGAGTGACTGTTAGATTTGTATCCCGCGCAATTTCAGGGTACAAAACATAGTTCTGCAGTTGAGTACTCGGGGACAGCATGAGCAAACCCGCACTATGACTTTAAACCCTGAGTTATTTAAATGACGATATGTTTACAGATTTACCCAAACTATTTAAGCCACGTGAAAGTCATCCAATTGCTAAACGAGTTTAGGAAAGTTAAAGATTAAGAATTTGGCTCAGATAATTTGAATTATAACTATAGTATTGCAGTGTAAATTTCTATAACACAAAACAAAATACTCATATTCTAATCTTAGATAAGAACAATATGTTGGCTTAACCTACGCCTAGCATTTTGTTATTTGCACATTTGGGTTTTGGCAACCTTGCCTGTTTTGGAGAATGTTGAGATAAAATATATAGCAACGAGTTTTCCTATAAAAATATGCAAAGTATACTAGGGTGCGGTGCGCAGTATAGCTGGACGGAAACTGTAGTTAAACTTTGTTATAAAAGTTTTCAAAATAGTTAGAATAAAACAATCAGTAAATCTATTTGACGTTGGCAATCGCCCTATCAATGAAATTAGGTGCATGAGTAAACATAAATAAAATAAAATTATGAGTGTTAAAATTATTGAAAAAGGTTTAAAATATTTTAAATTAAGTGATAAATAAAATGAGAAGTTTTAATCAGTGGCAGCTTCTGTGACGTCCTTGATAAGTTGAATTGGGTCCTTTGGCATTCCTTGAAAGTAATTCAGTCGAATGTGAGATGTGCCAGTACATTCCCAAATCGCTTGAAAGAAAGAAAGTTGTACTCCACAGTATTTGCACTGCTTCTCCTCAAAAAGTCCCATGTTAAACCATTTTACTTTATTGTAGACAGAATTGGAATTTAGCCAAATTTGTAGGATGCATGTCGCCATTGAAGAGGAAATTTTGTTCAATAGAAATCGTTAGGGAATTTCAGAGAATTTTATTTGATGATTGTGTGGAATAGTGTAGGATTGCTGTGCGAAGTTGAAGTCAAGTTTTCTCAACTATTCTTCATACCCAGCGAGTAGAAATTTCTGGACAAATTTGACCTCTTTCGCTAAGCCTTTTTTATGTAAACCTTGCATATCTAAAGATTTCAGCCTACTTTCCAAATGCAAACACCGACTGTATTTTTCGACTGGATGTCGATACGAGGTTTTTCGAAGTTCTATAAACGCATTGCGAGGAAGGTTCGAATCGTTAGCTGACAGAAGTTTTAACCATATGGAAATAGTAAACCTGAATACATCAACGCTTAATGTAAGGCAGCCTGTCTCTAAGCGAACAAAATATCGGGGTTTGCTGAAAAGAAGGTGGAGGAGTCTCTTAAAGTATTGCTGTTGAACCCTTTCTAACAATTTCTAAGAATAAAACAATGGAAAGTATAGACAAAATGTTTGGCTGGTGTGGTGAGATTCTTAGGTTTTTTGTCACCAAAAATCAAATCTGGTATGCATGAAACATTCTACAAAGCAACGCTAGTTTGACTAATAGGAGTTTTTTAAAGAAATCTTAGATAAAAAATCACAAATGAATTGAGAAAAGATATCTTGAATGGATAAATTCTTATCGATTGTTATAAAGGACAGAAATCTAGGATTTTTTGGTAAAATGGCGTTGTTAAAGCGGGATTTTTGTAATAGCTGATGAAGAGCCAATTTTTTGGTGTTATAATAAGTTTGTTGCTATATCGGGCATTGTTATAATGAGCTTAGACTATAATGTACAATCTACACTTGCTGGTTGACATCCCATGACCCAGATATGCTAACTTAAAATTATCAACTCATCCTTCGTTTTTCTTAGATATTGCCTAGCATACGGTTAACTTCTGACAACCAACGCTCATGGTGATGTTTAGAAACTCTCACATTCTCTAAACGACTTCCTTCATTACACAAAATGTACCACATCTTATCAAAATTATTCTAAATTTGAAGTTTTATAGCGGCACAGCCGCAAAATTTTTAGTCAAAATTTGTATTTAAATATCAAGAAATATAGTGTGAGTCAGGACACATAGTGTCAACTTACATTGAAAAATGATTACCATGAAGAAAATTGAAGGCTTTTTTTTTGCTTCATATAGCAATAAATGGAAATACTTCATCTTCTTCTTCTATATCAACCTATAGTAATTTTTTATTACCATAATATTCCATATATAACCAAAACAACCCAGTCTTGTAATCTAAAACGTAATAGAATAAATGATTGTAGTTAAGCTTTTGAAAAATTGGCATAAACGCCCTCCTCGTGAGTACATTTTATTGTTGGTATAAGTCATTTGAACTTACATAAATAAACAACACGAATAGTTTTGTGTAAATTTTCGTCACTTGCTACTATTTGTGAAACAGTCAGGATCATTGAATCATGAACTCTGTGCAAGCATTTTTTCAAATTCTGATTGCTATCAGTATTGTGGGGGCAAGTTATGCTGACTCAGTGCACTATGTAGACTGTGGTAAGAAATTTATTCTAACTTCATTAGTTAACATAATATTCATTACCAAAATATTTTGTTTTAACAATCTATCTTCCAGTTGTTGCATAACGCTCTTATGTAATTATATATTTGACATATTAAACGGACTATTGTTACTTTATATTTAGTTTTACAAATTTTGCTTATTACCTACGAACTCTAGTGGTTTATAGCGTTACTTTCTGTTTGTCTGTTAGGTTGAACCTCTGAGCTAAACCACACGGCTCTTTTTGGCTCAAACACGTTGGTTTCCAATGAGACTTTACGAAGGCTCCAGTCTCAGCTCTTTCAGAATCTGAGTACCATTGAGCCGCGGCTCTGAGCAAGAAACTCTCATTTGTTTCAAATTTTTCTATGGCTCATGAGCTCGGCTCCTTTCTAAAAATGTCGAGCTCAGTGCCAAGAATTCAACTATGATACAATGTGTGCGAATTAGAATTTATCAAAAAAGCGATTGTCTATTTAGAATGTGATTTTCTTTTTTATGCCTCATCTGACATCTGAACTTTGATACTATCCCTCAACTTGCTCGTGCATACTCATTTCCCACTTTTCACAATCCAGGTCTTGAACTTAACAAAAGTGCAAAAAATTATTTATAATTACGTTTCTTAACAAAAGTGGAACATTAATTGTGAATCTTTATTTCAGAATGTCTCAGAATTAGGTTTAAAACAAATTTATTTTCAATAAATCGTAAATTTTATCCCATTTGTTCTAGTGACTTAAAATTATTGGTTCTTAATGTTATTTCACAAGAAGTATATTTTCGATCAAGTACTTATAGTTAAGCTGGTTTGACAAAAGCAGTAAGTGAATGGCCAGGAGTAAGTCAAGTAATGATTAGAAAAATTTCAGTCATTCCTAGTAAACAAAACTAAGCAGGAAAATTTTCGCAGATCTTCTCAGAATTTGTCTAATACTTATTATTTTATTTTGTTATCATTTCAGAAAAGTTTTCTGTCGATCGACATTCTTGCCACAGAAAAAATATAAGCAGTTTTGTCAAATGAGAAAAGAAATAAATAAAAATAAGTCGACAAATTCTCAGACGATCTGTAACATGGTGATATGGCGCTTAAAATTCAAAATTCAATCCCAGTTTGGGTACTGGATACCTATCAAAATCCTACATCAAACAGACACTTCTTCATCTCTATCACTAACTTAATTTGTTGATGATAAAAACATGAAACTGAAATTGAATATCTTGAATTCACACATGTTTTTAATCAATGAAATGTAGTCATTTGTGCAACTTGCTCTTATTGTTCTTGTGTGAGAGACATGATAAGATAAATATTGGAGTCATGTCTTGTGAGTAAATTTAAACTTTTCTCAAAGAAATTATTTAAACAGAATGTCATATTAGCCTATCTGCACACGGATGATCTGAAGCCCATTGGAAAACTTGTAAAGAAAGTTCAAATGAGCAGACATGAACCCAAACATTTCATTCCTAATAAGAGATTGCACTCTAAGGGTCATATATGAGTTTACGTGATCAAATGTGCTTGTCAATCTCATATATGATCTTAAGTCCTATTTCTATCATGCATACTACGCCAATTTTGTAGATATTTTATTAACAGTCTATTTTTTTGAATTCGTTATTTCAGTCTTAAAAAACTTGTGGAGATTAAACTACTCAGTACATTTGTATGGACTCCGTATGTACATTGTTCAGGATGGTAATACCTGGCTAAAAGTCGATATTCAAATCGATCAAAAAAAACAGATTTATAACCACTAGCCCTAATAGTAACGGTCAAAAATGGAAAAACGATAGTGAAAGTAGTTGTATAATAGAAGTTCAAACTAAGAAGTTTACTTTGAATGAAGTAAAATTGAATTAATTCTTCAATTGAGAGGTTCCGACAAAAAATAATATCCTCAGAATTCAGAACTCATGACAATTGAACCTCAAAACATACCGCGTCCAGACTTTCGAAATGTTATTAAATCCAGACTGATTTTAGATCGTTTGTTGTCACTTCGCTTTATAAGGTGACATTCTAATCTTTATAACATTACGCAAAAAGGTCAAAGATACGGGACCTTTTCTTTACTTAGAGTTGATAAACAAATGCCAAACAACGTTTGGGTGCAATGTCCAGGGGCAATAGAATTCACTCAAAACAAATCTTCAAGATAATTTTCTTTCATATGTTTGTTATTCAAAATCAGTTATAATGGATAGAACTTGTTGCATAATTAATTGTATTAATTCGCGTAAGAATCCAGTTGATATATTGCATTTATTTCCGAAAAGTATGGAAGGACTCAAAAATTTCAGTACGAAAAACCAACATACACTTTCTCAACTGTGGAGTCTGCAAGAGGCACTTTGAACCGGTCGAGTACAGTGGTGACAGAGCCAAGGTTAAGCCTCTACGCTTGGGATCGATTCCAATATTGAACTTAAAACACGGTAGGGCAATTAATATAAGCAACAAATATTACCTTGATGAACATTTTAAGTAAATATATGCAAGACTTTAGTTGCAAATTGCAATGAAACAATTATGTACAAAGAACCCACTAACTAATTTCATCTCTACATTGCGGTTTATGTCATGCTCGATTTAAATTTTTAAGTTCATATTTTAAACTATAGATTCAAAATTTACCTTGGAACCTTGCAATCAAATTGAGGTTTGAAAGATTTTGCAGGAAAGATCTTTGACCTTTTTGCATAATGTTGTAGATATGGGAATGTTCCCAGCCTATAACAGTCTGGTGAAAGGGTGTGGTTTTCTGTTTGAAAAGATTGTTTTTTGACTGAAACGAAGAAAATTCTGTATACTTAAAGTATACAAAATTCTGTCTTGTAATAGACCGTAAAGCTCAAAAGGCTTATTCTGAAAATATGCCATTACAAGTCTAACTGATCCCAAATATGAGGGTTTGATTAAAATCAACATTATCACTTATTTTATTTACTAGAGAACACTTTTCGTTGTAATTAGGAATGACTAAAAAATAAATTTTCAGTTCGCGGCAACTTAATTGTTAATGTATTGTGTTCATAAGCTTTTATAAATGTTTCTATTTCCAGATTGCCATGTTTGTATTTAACATTTATTCAAAAAATTTTTTTTATAACTTCAATATTAGCAACAATAGACATCCCTTGTGTATTTTGTCAAAACATTTTTCTTTAGGAAATTTTTTTACGAGATTCATGTTTGTAATTAATGCATATGTCTGTGCTTGAAGTAGAGTTTTGAAAATGTTTATTCAAAAATTCAAAAATACAGATAATGAAAGAAACAGAATGAACAAAAAATGTATATTTAATGAAATTTGTTATGATACTCTGAAGCATTGAATGACATATTCAGTATATGTGGAATTTATGATATAGAAAGGAGAGAAATGATAGATTCTACTGAATCATTCATTGGACATTTTTATCTTATTATAATTTTTAAATTTATAATAAATTGAATATAGTCGTTTTCTAGTAGTGTTGAACATGGTTTCTGTTTTTCGCCTTTGGTTTCCATTATTTATCAAACTTTCAAGCTTAAAACTACGAATTTTCAGTATAGAACATATACGTAGAGACAAATTTAGTCAGTCCTAGACAGACGATATGAATTGTCATTTCCTAAAAAGTTTACAAATTATACCTTAATTTAGATTTACAACTTACTGGAGTATGTCTGGTTGTTCATAATCCAAATTTTGCTCCATGAATAATTTTTATAACCTTTAACTTAACCAAGTAAGTCGAATTATATTTAATTCACTTTCTTTTTTTCATTTTATATTAAATTTTAATATGCGTAAGAGCTGGAAGTGTAATGCGTTTTTAGAGTAACACGAAATTTTCCCTACTTCCCCCGAAGTTTGCACACGTCACTAATCTACAGAATTCTGTCTTTTCAAACAGAAAACCATAGCCTTTCACCAGACTGTATAAATTGAAGCGACAACAAACACTCTAAAATCACCTTGGAAATAAAAAAAATTAAATCATGGTACTAAACTTCATTGTAAATTAAAAGTTTAACCAAAAATCATTCAATTCTATTCAAATTTGAACAAATTTTCACAAAGAGGGATTCCGGAAAAAAACAATATCCAAAGCATTAGAATTCACTTGACGAAAGAAGAAAACTAGATACAGCATAGTATATATATATATAATATATATAATATATATATTAAGAGGAAGGTACACGTTTTTATTTCCGAATTTCATAATCGAACGAATGACATAATCTAATGTTGGCAAGTAAAAATTTATTTCAATTAATTTCTCTTGTAAATGGCCTTGATAAAAGGGGGTTAGGGGGCTCGAAAGTCTTTATTTCTGTTAGAATAAAAGTAATGAGTGAAATACCACGTTTAAAATCAGTAACTTAATGAAGTGAGAGTGTGGCCAATTGTGTGTTTTCGATTTTTCTCAAGTTGGAACGGTAAGGAATCTCACCATCTATCTCCAAGTAACTTTTTCTTCACTCAAATGACTTTGAACCACTCGAAATATGTTCTTGTTTGTATGATCATGTTGTGGTCATTCATAAGGAACCTTATGTTACGGGTTGTTTAAAGTGGTATTTCATTAATAAGGGGTTGGAAACCCCCTATTTTATTTCATAATAACTCACATCGAACTCATTTCCTTCATGCATAGAGACTTTTGCCCCTACCTGTATATTAATCCCTCTTCCTGTTGTACTCATAATTTTGTGATAATTGTCTCTTTTACATATACATTATGAATTGTAACTCTAATAAATTGTAAAAATTTATCAATAATACTTAATATTATTGATAGATTGAAGTAATGAAGATTGTTTTTAGGCAGATATACGATATATCTTGCTAAACCCTTCCTGCTTCACTTTCTAATGTTAACTAATTTTATACATTTATTGAAAACAGGTTCTACAGCCAACGTCACCGAATTGCGAGTTACTGGATGTAGTCAACCTCCTTGCGTTTTTATCAAAGGGAAGAGATACGAAATTGAGATTGATGCCATATCAAGTAAGTTTTTTTTTCTAAATACACCTGAAAGAGTGTTGCTTTTTGTAATTTAATCCAATTTTATTTGTACATAATTAACATCGATGAAGATAGAGATATTGACTAATTCATACGAAGCTTTATATAAATACAGGAGTGTAAAATACCGCAAGGAAATCGCGGCATGGAAATTACGTTCGAAAACAATATGGTCTATCGAAAAAAAACACGAAAATTCTGTTCATATTGAAACGGGGAGGTATAATTATATAAATAATTATAATATTCCTTTGTTATTATGCAAGCCTTAAGCTTGCATAATAATCTATTTCAGTTTTTCTCAGAAGCCAAAGGACTTGTGTCCGATTGGCTGTCCTTCACAATGTAGTTTTTGTCTTTGTTGTGTACAAAGATAAAAACTACATTGTGAAGGGAAATTGAGAGCATTATGAACTTGACGTCCGGTTCGTCAAGTTCTTTTGGGTTTGGTTGAATCTCCAATTGTTTGGAGATTCATCAGTAAATTTAAAGTAAAGTTTATTTATTTTAATAAATTATTGGGACGGTAATTGCCCAGATAAACCTTAATTTCGGAGTTTTGTTGTTTAATTTAGTAGTTAGTAGGGTCATAGGTCAGTTAGATTAGGTAGGTTAGGTAGAAAAGTGAATTTTGGGAGTTTGGAGTTGGAAAGAGAGAGTTAGGAGGAACCACGGACGGTGGTTTCCGGAGGTCATCATCATCACAAGTCCGTCCGCTCATCATTTGGAATCCAGGAGGATTCCAAACCGTCACAATATAAATACAGGATATAGAGAACTATAAGCAAGTTAGTAATAATGGGAAGAGGAACTTCATTCAAATCGGTACGGAATAAAAATTTCAAAGTTTAGGTGCATATATAAGAGAAAAAGTGATTTCGCAAACAAAAAATTTTTTAATTCCATGTGAATTTAATCACGAAACTGTGAATCACATACAAGCACCATCAGTGCGCTCTGCTCGGCCTAGATAGCATCAATTTCTTTAATATCGTGAGTTTACTCCGCTGTTCAGCATTAGCAAACTTCGCTTCACGCTTCTTATGAAGCACCCTTTATTTCCACAAATGACCTATGTCATCAATGTTGGGAATATCCTGAGTAACAAATTTGTTCTTGACACTACCCCTATGCAAATTTATCCTTGACCTCCTTTTTAAACTTGTTTATGGTAGGACTTTTTAGTTCATAGGTAGTGCTTCTGTAACAACACGGTTTACCTAGGACGGTGAAAAATGAAAAAAACTTAGGTTCTCAGGTCGGTTGGGTGTAGCAACATCATAGACTTAGGAGGTGGTGATGCGGAAAGTTTATAGTAGGTAGGATTGAAAAGGGGATTGAGAGTTAGTGTGGCTTGAATTTCGTGTGGTTAATATCTACTGCATTGTGTCTAAAGCATTTTTCAGAAAAATTTAAAATAATTAAAAAATAATACCTTTTCTCTCGAGGTCAAAACAATAAATTATGAGACAATCTACCATTGCTATAAAGTGAGTTCTTTCACCAGTAAGTGTGAAAGACAAAAGTATTCATCGCTAAGATCAGATTAGGATTAGATTGACATTATATACAGTGACATTATTAGCATTATTATGCAACAAAATTATTATTAGTGTTAGTTGGTTTAAAAAATAATTACAACAAAATATTTGATTTGACAGATTGTACCAGTACGAAGCTTCCATACAAAGTAACAGCGAAAGTGAAATTTTTTCCGATTACTATCCTCAAAGGTAATGCATGTGATGTGTTGAGCAAAGGAAGGTGTCCAGTTACCGTTGGCCAAGAATTTACTTACAAAAATGTTATCAATGTGAGCACAAGCTATCCGTCGGTAAGTTAAATTTCTCTTATAAATCTAAAATTTTGAAAACAAATGCATATATTACATTTGTTTCAGTTTCACACCAAAGTCACAGCACTGGTGCAAAATGACAACAAGGAAAGTGTAATATGTCTCATACTTGACGTTATCATAAGATCATCATTCTCAAAACTCCGACCATTTTATCATTTACTATGACCATAGCACAAAGTAACTATACTGGAAATATTTTCACAAATTGAAAAGTTCAATTGTTTTTATCCACTAAATAAAAAAAATACGAAATAAATAAAAGAGAATAAAATATATTTGATACAAACTGTCTAAAAGCAAACAAAATTCGGACCTCCGCTACGTACACTGTAGTTGAGATACGAATTTAATCATTCGGAACCCACTCCAATTAACGATACAAAATCTTGTCCAGAAGGGGCAAGATCTAACACCTTCGCATTCAACTATATCTGCCTTTGACTGGATAGTGAATAAACTCGGCCAAGAAGTTCCTTAGAGCTTACGGAAATCAAACATTTCAACTACCTTGGAAATAAGAGTGTCTTTACACTCTCTTGTTTAATTGTTAACGATAATTGATGACTGCTTTTCACTCATCAACATTTTTAATCTTGCGGTAATGGCAAGTAGCTTTCCAAGGCGACGGAGGTACAAGCCTTTAGCCTTTTTTAAGTATTTCGGCGTCGGTCTTACACGAGCAAAGGCTGGTCGATTTAGAAAACATTCAAAACACTAGGCCAACTTAGCTTCGTTGGAAGCTATTTAAGGTACATAATTTGTTCAAGAATCAATTGTAGATACAAAATGAAGCTATTCTTAGTGCCAATGATAAATATTTGACTTGATAAATACGTTAAGATAAAAGTGTAATTATAAACAGTATATAAATCAGAGTATATTTGCTATTAAACATGCTGTTTTGAACTTGTTTGAAACACGTTTAAACGATGTATAAAACAAGAATTTTAAACAGTGTTATAAACACTTCATAAATCGGCACATTTTGACTCATAAATTAAAGAAACTCGGCAATGAATTCAACTATAAAAGCGATACATCTATTCTTTTTACGTTTGTTAAACAAAGATTTAAGTAGAATTCCATTATTGGAACATCTTAAGCAACGAAATTTAAATTTTTTTTAAATTTTTAGACGGCAATAGACAAGCAGCATATCACAGTTGAAAGAAGGGGTTCGTTCAATCGAAATCAGTTACTCGTTTGTAAAATACATAGGCAGCAAGATTAATTTTCCGTGCCCATGGTTTCTTCTTTCAATTTAGCATGTATTTTCCATGATAAGAAAATAAATAAACTGTACATTTAAGTGACAAACAGAACAAAAAGAAGTTCAACAACAGTGCAAACGCTCTTGACAAGATATTCATAACTTTTCCAGTGAAATACTGCTGAATAAAAAAAAAGAATTTAATCATGAAAACTAATCTCACATGTATATTGCTTTTTCGAAGCTCCTCTGCTTGAGTAAAGGTGAGACATTCCATAACTGTACTTTTACTAATTTCTCGACTTTGGATTTAACAAGCTTTATATTTTAATTTATAATGCAAGTAGTCAGTACTGCAGAATGATTTTTGTTTCGATTAATCTCTTATACGTTTTCATTTTAAGCATTGAAACACTTAACATTTAATAACCAACGTAATTATACCGAACCTGATTGATTAATGACCTGTGACCTTCATATTCGTATTCTAAAATCAAAACTAAACAAATATTTTTTTGAAATACAAATTTCCAAGTTCCATGAGCGTGACAAGTCTCATTTGTTTCTATTAAATTATATTTTAACTAAGAATTTTAAACTTGGCAATAGAAGTTTGCAATTGGGTTTATGATGTTAATTTTAGAAAAATCAAGAACTGTAAATGCTATTATGAATTCAAAATTATCCTTATTAAAACAACAACATTGTTTAATTACCTGTAATTGTACGTTTTTAATATTTATAGCTTAGTTGCCACATTTAATATACAGTAAAGTTCGGTTATGGTGAACGTGTAGGGACCGGCAAAATTTGTTCAGTACAGCCGGAGTTCATTATATCCGTATAGTGAACCGACACTTCAGTTTAATAATTGTTCATTATATCCAAATATTTCACTATAAATTCAGCTAAGCCGATTTAGAGAAGCACTGGGTAATGGGAATTTGCTTGAGATTCTGAATACGATCATGTTGAATTTCCATTTCAAGTAGAGTTAACGCTTTCCACCACTTTCTCTGAAACCGCCACACGAGTGATTTTTGCAAGCGTAAAGTCTCTGAATCCTTTCAACTGATCTAGTGCTTTATTTGCATCGAAGATTGTTTCAATTTCTTCTAAGTCATCTTCTCTTCATCGCTTTCCAGTTGGGCACACCGTTTCCTGGTTATCAAAATTTTTTCTAAAACTAATTGAGTCAAATTGAATCACTCATAGGTCAACATGCAAGTTCGGTGCATAGATGGGCGGGCATAAAGGTATAAGGAACGGTAGTAGCAAATGGTCTCATTACGGAATTCAGACATATTTCATGACTGTTCACTATAACCGGACAAAATGACTCTCGGAACAGGTAGTTTTGGTTCACTAAGGCCGGAATTTCAGTATAGTCGATTTCATTATAGCCGGACTACTTAACACATAATCTCCCATTTGCTTGGCAGGAACCGGACAGTGTGGTTTGCTATAGCCGGAGTTATATTATACCCGGGGTCACTATAGCCGAACTTCACGTAATTGGAAATTGTGGATACGATGTAATCAAACATTTCATCCATGATTCTGGAGCCTATAAGTACAGCTTATGATTAAGCAGGTATTATATCAAAAGGCTTGTTATTATTATAGGTT
Organism: Holacanthella duospinosa; assembly: GCA_002738285.1. Taxonomy (NCBI): domain Eukaryota; kingdom Metazoa; phylum Arthropoda; class Collembola; order Poduromorpha; family Neanuridae; genus Holacanthella; species Holacanthella duospinosa. The sequence continues at coordinate 50,417 of NIPM01000452.1, read as the reverse complement.
GTCCATAATTATTATCCAGTTGTAATATACAGCATCGTACTTAAGGACACAAAATTTCCTAAAGATGAAAATTTATTTTGCACTCCTGTTAATCGTTGTTTAATTAAACCAATCCATTTGGTGGTAGCACTGGTAATCTCGTGTTACCTGAAGTAATTGATGTTTGTCGCTGATTACTTCATAATTTCAGGCATCCACTACTGAATATTGTGAACTGATTACGTGTATTGATGGATCCTAAATTTTCGTTAAGACAACATGATTTAATTGAAGTAATCTTAGCTTTGTAAATTGGAAAATTTCATATGCCACATACTCGAACATTTCAATCATGTTCCTTGAGACAGTCTTTTCAGCTTATAATTAAGCAGGCTTTGTATCAAAAATTTATAATTATCATAGGTGATTACCAGCCATTATCCACTTGGAATATCTAGTATTAAGAGTACAAAAATTTTGAATCTGGAAGTGCTATTATTTTTTGCTTCTGTTAATAGTTCTGTTTAATTAACTACTCAAGACTGTCTTAGAGGAGAGCTGGAGTAGTTAACAAAACTATATTGGCACTAGACGGTGGCAATCCGTCTAGTGCCACCCAATGTAATCGATGTATGTCGCAAAAACTTCGTTGGCTTCAGTAAGCAATGAAAGTACAATATTATTTTCCATTTAATAAAGTGGACTGATAAACTTAGCTTAAGCTTTTACCTAAATTAGTGATAAAAGGATTTTTTTTTATTCGTGGATGTCGTTGTTTAGATCTGCCCGCATTATCGACATCATCGATCAAATCATGCCTTTGGAGACTCATTGTTCCCAAATTTTGGGCTGAAGTTTGCCCATCTAATTTAATTCAACTCATTGTCTTTTCTCACACTTAAGGTACTGCTGTCTCTGTTTGGATATGTATTGCTTTGTAATTAGTAATGTCTACACACGGTGTTAAGAATCACTGTTATTAGTAATGATGCATACACAATATAAACCTCTTTTATTTACATAAACACATTAATTGTATCTGATTTATCTTGGTGATATGAAGTTTCCCGTCAAACAATAAATGAATTGATTCGTACTCTTCTCTCTGTTTCTGTTTTTAAGCGAAAACATAGTTATACTATCCACTTCATATTGTTTTTAGTTTAATATGCGTAAAACATACAGGGTATGAAAAGTTGAAACATTTCTCGAAAAGGAATTAATCATCAGAATAATAATTTATCCAAATAATTGATGTGCTACTGAAGATACATGGCACGTGATAAACTCTCGAGTATCTCCGAATCAGCGGTGTCTTATCTTGTTCTTAAAATAAGTTTCATTAACCGATGTGTTGTTTATTAAATGGGTGCGACTAAACAATTATAGAAATCTCATGCTGAAGATTTGCACTGTAATGTGTACAGATATCGAAAGGAGTAGAGCAATTATATACGAAACAAGTTTGTAAAATTTAATTTCTACCGTTTGAAATTTAGGTGTGAGATTTTAAGAATTAGAATTGAAGTGGCCACAGGAAATTCCAATATGTTTTTACTTAAGGGGTTCCAATTGATCGTCTCAAATTCAATTTTGGTGCTAAGTATCTTGGACAAAATTATCGCAGTCCATCTTGTGTAGAGTTGCGCATGACTCCCATTTTCTTCAGAGTCAGAGTCAGGTGACTCAGAGTCATGACTCACTGACTACCATTTTCACAATGAGTCAAAGTCATGAATTTTAATAACTCAGTGAACCTGACTCAGTGAGAGAATCACTCCTGAATCTTGAGTCAGAGTAAGATGACTCAGAGTCATGACTTTGTGACTCAAATTCACAGAAATTTTATACTTTTCTATATACAGTAAAATGAGCATAATACGTATTCAAAGCTCAAATCAGTGATACAAAGACGCTAAGGTTACCTGCTCTTTTCGGTTAAAAACTTAAATAAAATTTTGAAATTCTTCTTTATTTTTGATCCGATTTAAAATTAAATTAGCTTACCTGTAATATTTACACTGATCCTTCGTGTAAACTCTATCACAATAATCGACGATTGAACACATCGGAATGTTTTGAACTTTTGTTATTTTATTGAATTTGTTCAATTAACTCGTTTTTTTTACTAATTATCAAATTATTATCAAACCGCACTTCTAAATTTGCTCGAAATCTAAATTCAAAATTTCGAATGACTGAAAAGTGTTGCCTGTCGATTTCGAATGATTAATGTTGAATTTTGATTTAGCTTACAGTTTGTCCCGAGACTTTAACTTCGATTTCAATTTGGGCTAAAAATATTAATTAAATTTAAGCTAAGAAATTACGCATGCGCGTAATTTATTCATTAATGGCGCGATGGCTTACGTCAAATATATTTATTGATAAGAACTTAAGCCTAAAAATTCAACTGCTTGTGTTCAAAATGTAAATCAATTTAGGTTTAGAAAAACTGCCCGCACTTTTTAACCATTTATTACATTATTTTTTAGCATGATATATTTCAATTAGAATGCTGTCAAGCCAAAACTATATGTATATGCTGTTACATCATTACATTATCATGTTACATTACATGTATGTATGTTAACGGTTTTACCCCCATCGAAACTTTAGGTTCAAATCTAAGCAAGCCTTCCTCTGGTGCCATCCAAACAATGTGATGATGCTATGGTTAGTGACATCCAGTTGACTTTAGAATGATATTCAATGCATATCTATAAAGGTTCAAAACTATCGGTTCATTGTAGGGAAACTGTTGCAGGTATCTGTGTCCTCTCTCCATTTGAAGTTTTTCAATAACTTCATGCAAATGAGGTATTAATGATATGATAGGTGTTGTTAGCGTGAAAGGCTTACCTTCACTTAAGTTTTTAGTGTCTATTTAAGGACAGTTTTTGTCTCAAACAAATTATGTGATGTCGCTTTAGTTATTGAATGTCTTGCAGCTTACAGAACAAAATTGGAAGTTAGTTTGAAATAGGTGGTTACTACATCTAACAAATTGGTGCTTTTCCATACACTCCCTATTTATCCACACATTTCCCTTTCTATCACTCACTCAGATCTAATATTCATCAATCGCCGTTACCGTCATCCTCCTGTTCTTCTACCGGGCTTCCAATGTGTACAAATTCATCCACCTCCCAATGTCATCACCTTAGAATCCACTCACTTTTTCCAATTACCAACAATTTTCAGAACAACTGCTGTGCTAGTTTGCCCTCTACTCACTCATCATTCCTGCAGCTATCTTCCCGAGTCGTATTCCAAGTTCTCTACACACGTCCACAAATTTCTTTCCAATTTTGAGTATTTCATCTAATTTTCGGAAGTAGAGTTCAACTCGTCTCCCGTCTTGTCAAACTTCGGTTTACCTTCTGTCCACGGTTACTATTGTTTGCTATCCATTTTTTCCTAGTATGAAGTGGTGTTTTTGAAATATCATACTATATTTCTGCTATCAATCGTATGCCTTAGGAAGGTTACTCAATTATGACTACTCGACTTTATATTATCATTCTTAGCTGTTTATAATTAATATTGTTCACACATAAGTATTCAAATATTTCGTATCATATGGGTGCCTTACAACGGGTTACTAGGTATAAATACTAGGTATATTTTATATACATTTCAGAAAAGTTAAGAATTTCTGCTTAAAAATTGCATGAGTGAAATTAAAAGCTGCAAAGCTTCACAGTGACATAAGTACAAAGGCAATTCCTTGCACAATGTTATCCAGTAGTGTCATTTTAGCTTTTTCTTCCATATGGTAAAATTTTCCAATTTCGCATTTCAATACAGGGATGCTTCGTAGTTGCCTCGTTCTTAGATTTAGTAATTGTCCTCTACTCAAATATACAAAATTTCTTCTCATATTCTTTTTAAATTTAGAAGAGATATTGTATATTGATGACGCCATCACGGCTCCAGGTACAATCAATACAAATAGTATTATCAATTGAGCAATGAGGATTGTCGAAAAAATTATGCCAAACTTCACCCTGAGTTTGACCAAAGAATACGCACAAGCAAGCGTGGTTAGAACTAGAGAAAGTTTTGTGAGCGGCATAAATATTGACCCGTAGACGTTGTTGTGCAAATTTATAAGGATCACAAATCCTCTGTGAACTTCAAGAGTTTTTTCGCAAGTATCCATCCATGTGATTTCTGAATCTAATGAAGTACTGACGATCCTTTGCCAATCAATGCTGAAAAAGATAACATGTAATTATTAAACAATTATTGATTCATCTATGCTAACATTTGTTTATTCGTTCCTGCAAGATGCCATAGTTGACTTAACTTATAAGTGGGTAATTTGAAAAATTTCAAATTAGCTGACCCTGGTTAACGTGAACCCGAGTGTTTATCCATGTTTAATCCATAGTAGAGTCACTATGGAAAGGCAATTTGCTGAACCATGATATTTGATCTATGGTAATAGCAAACCATCGTTACGATGCAAAATTTATTGTTGTTGCCGTATTCCTATGTAGTCAAACTGCCTATGATTTTAGACGGAAATATGCTAAACTTATTCATTTTAACACAATGTGTTGTACAAAGAAAGTTGTATGTACAAATAAGCGGGAATTTCTCTTACAATCATTTATAAAATCGTTGTAATTATAAACCTATACCTTGTTTTTGTTAACCAAAATCGTTGCGTGATTAGCGACGTAACGAAAATCATCACAACCACATAGGATTCGCAAAGACTGACTAGGTAACTCCAAGTAAGCAACAGTGTATGCACACTTGTGAATATTGCTGAATCAAATGCATCAACAGTTACTAAAATCGATTGAATTAAGAGGCAGATGCCTGTAGGTAACATTTGTAGAAAGAACGCTATGAATAGTTTTTCCCTTTCCGGCTTCACTAGATGCTGAACTTCGAGATACTTCTTTCCTGAAAATATGAAATAATGCAATCATTGTTAACTTATTATGTAAGGGTCAAGCAAAATGGTTGTTCGCGATGCCTGGTAAGTTGTTCTGTCTGAGGTCAATGNTTAACTTATTATGTAAGGGTCAAGCAAAATGGTTGTTCGCGATGCCTGGTAAGTTGTTCTGTCTGAGGTCAATGGAGGGTGGTTTAGTTATTTGTTGTACCTTTATTCACTAACTGACGCAGAGTGACAATGATTCTAAGCTTGTCAAGGTTGATATAGGAAAAAGAATAGCCTAGAAAATGCTTTAAAAATAAACCACAATAAGTAGCGACGCTGTGGCGGTATGATACCATCAAAATGTAAAGTTTAACAGGGCCTTGAACCGACCTTATCTTAAAATAACTAATTTACATTGTGTAGTTTATCTGATTTACATAATACCGAGAAATAAGGAGTCAATTTAACTGATGACTTTGTCATAAAATAATACACGATTATAAACCTAATTACCATACTGAAGGGACTGAACATTCCCACCACCTTGACAGGTCAAAAAACTTCTGTATGAACAAACTTATGAAATGATTCCTTAAAGGAGGTGTTTTTGATCCATGGGAAGAAGGCAGAGTTTGACGATAGGTCGCTTTACTTGTCCACCTTGTGTTTTGAGAGTCACGACACGCGGAATCTGGTCAACAGGACCCACTTCAACATCTTGAGCACCCAATTTCCAATGCAGTGGTGGAAGATTGTCGTCCTTTACAATCACAAGGTCACCGACTGCAATATTTTTGCCGCCTGTCATCCATTTCGGTCTCTGNAGATTGTCGTCCTTTACAATCACAAGGTCACCGACTGCAATATTTTTGCCGCCTGTCATCCATTTCGGTCTCTGCTGAAGACGAGTAAGATACTCTTTAGACCACCGTTTCCAAAAAGACTGAGCCAATTGTTGCAAAAGCTGCCATCTATTCAGACGATTGATAGGAACTGCTTCTAAACCTGGCTCTGGAATGGCATTGAGTGCGGTTCCAATGAGGAAGTGTCCTGGGGTGAGCGCTGCTAAGTCATCTGGACTTGAAGATTCAGGAGTGAGAGGTCTTGAGTTTAAGATTGCTTCAATCTGAGTAACCGTTGTCATAAGTTCTTCATAGGTGAAGCGTTGTAGTCCCATAATTCGTCTCAGGTGATATTTCATTGANGTAACCGTTGTCATAAGTTCTTCATAGGTGAAGCGTTGTAGTCCCATAATTCGTCTCAGGTGATATTTCATTGATTTTACGCCGGCTTCCCAAAGTCCCCCAAAGTGTGGTGCACTAGGTGGGTTGAAATGCCACCGTATCCCTAACTTGCTCATTTCCATACCAACGGTCTGATTATGTACACTGGAATAAAAAAGAGTTAGTTGTTTGTTAAGCTCATGATTAGCACCAACGAAGTTGGTGCCACAGTCACTNACACTGGAATAAAAAAGAGTTAGTTGTTTGTTAAGCTCATGATTAGCACCAACGAAGTTGGTGCCACAGTCACTATAGATATCACTAGGTCGACCACGTCTTGACACAAACCGTCTCAACGCTGCTAGAAATGCATCCGTGGAAAGACTACTAACAACTTCAAGGTGAATGGCACGAGTGGCTGTACATATGAGTACTGCGATATATCCCTTGATTGTAGTATTGCTTCTTTTTTGTATTGGTTTCAGAAGGAAGGGTCCTGCATAATCAATTCCGACCTTGCTGAAGGGTCGGGTTTGACTAACTCTACATGTGGGAAGGTCGGCCATGATTGCCTTGAGCGTAGTAGCCTTATGTCTTGCACATACTACACATTTTCTTACGTAGTAACGAACTGCGTCCTTTCCTTTAAGAATCCAATATCTTCTTAACAGTGTAGAAAGAAGTAATTGGGGACCAGCATGAAAATTGGCGAGGTGTTCTGACTGAATGAGTAACTGAGTTAGTTGACCATGGTAAGGTAGCAGGATCGGATTTCTTTGATCAGGTGTTAGCGACGAATTTCTCAATCTTCCTCCGACTCTGATTACTTGATTTGAATCAAGAAATGGGGACAATTGGTACAACTTGCTATCTCGATGAACAGGTACGTCTTTTTTCAAACATTTCAATTCTTCTGCGAATACTTGTTTCTGGATCACTTTCACCCAATGACATGATCCACGGTCGATTTCTTCTGGTGTAAGTGGATGAAGTAGGAGGATATNTCACCCAATGACATGATCCACGGTCGATTTCTTCTGGTGTAAGTGGATGAAGTAGGAGGATATCTTCTGTTGAATTCCGTTGACCTTGAACTCGGTCTTTGTTCCTACAATTATAATAGAAACGGAAAATTAAGGCGGTGACTCGTGATAATTTGTGAAAAGATGAGAACCGANTGTTCCTACAATTATAATAGAAACGGAAAATTAAGGCGGTGACTCGTGATAATTTGTGAAAAGATGAGAACCGACACAACAATTGATTTTTTTCTTCTGCTACAGTTACATGGCAATTGACTGTAGATTTTTTTTCATACTCTACAATNTTTTTTCTTCTGCTACAGTTACATGGCAATTGACTGTAGATTTTTTTTCATACTCTACAATTTCTGTATCTTCTTTTGATAAAGGCAAACTGCTTGACGTGCTGGATATAGGAGGGTTGTTCTTGTTTCTTGACTGGAGCCATTCTGGACCATGCCACCACAGATTATGACTGATAAAAGTTGATAAGTCAATCCCTCGCGACGCACAGTCTGCTGGATTTTCCTTACCAGGCACATGGTACCAATGCTCCATGGGAACTAATTCTTGAATCTTCGTAATTCTATTTGCAACGAAAGGTTTCCAGCGTGATGGACTTGATTTAATCCATGCTAGTGTCACAGTGGAATCCGTGTAAGCCCAAATAGATGTGATCGGTATTTTGAGGGCTTTTTTCACAACCGGTAATAGATTAGCAAGGATCAAGGCTCCACATAGTTCCAGTCTTGGAACTGAGATTTCCTTGATTGGTGACACTCGGGTCTTAGAAGTGAGAAGCGTACTTGATGAATGGTGCTGGTCATAAGCACAGAGATACACTACAGCAGCATATGCCTGTGTTGAGGCATCACAAAATCCCGCAAGGCAAAATTGAATTGGACTGGAAATATTCTTCATGTTTAGGCTAGGGCATTCAAGTGTAGTACCTGCGAAAACATATCGGTCAAAAGAAATGTTATTCAAACCTAAAATGTCCAATTGAAATCTCTCCCATTGTTGTGTCATCTCAATTGGTAATTCTTCGTCCCATTTCTGCTTTAGTTTCCAGAGAGACTGGATGAAAACTTTTGCTTTGATAAGTTCAGGTGATAACCATCCGATGGGATCGAAAAGTGATGCAAGTTGGGAGAGGGCTACTCTTTTTGTGATTGGTCTTCCACTATGTTCCAACGGTAATATATTGAACAAAAACTTATCGGTTCGTGGGTTCAAAGAGATACCTAAAGCCTTGATGGTATGATCATCGAACAGTAGGAGTGATTTGGTTTCTCGCATTTCTGGAGGGAGTCTGGATAAAACTGCTTGAGAATTTGACGACCACTTGCGAAGATCAAAGCATCCCCAGTCCATAATTTGAAGTAATTGAAGTTGAGACTGGAGTGCTAATTCTTCAGTTGGTTCCCCCGACATCAAATCATCCATATAAAAATCACGTTGTATGATTTGTGAGGCAATCGGGAATACTTGCGACTCTTGGTTAGCCAATTCCTTCAAAACTCGAGTTGCTAGGAAGGGAGCAGATGCGGTTCCGTAAGTAACTGTTAGAAGTTGATAGTGTTTCATGGGGGCAGATGGATTGTCACGCCAAACAATATGCTGTGGATTGTTCAGTGGATCGATCAAAATCTGCCGATACATTTTTGCAATATCGGCCGTAAAAGCAATGCGATGAAGTCTAAAACGGAGCAAAATTTCGAACAATGAATCTTGAATGGTTGGACCGACCATCATAGTATCATTTAGTGAGACTCCGTTTGACGTCTTGGCTGAGGCGTCAAACACCACTCTTAGTTTTGTCGTAGAGCTCGCTAATTTGAGAACAAAATGATGAGGTATAAAATTTACAGATGTGGTGTCGATTGTGGAAGGTTGGACTTCCTTCATGTGACCTAGTGTCTCATACTCGTTCATAAATTCGTAGTAATCTGTTTTATGTGCTTGTAGTTTGTCCAATTTCTTTTCTAAGTACTGTAACCGTTTCTGGGCCATGACAAGTGACGATCCAATACATGGCGAGTTAGGTTTGAAAGGAATTTGAACAATGAATTTTCCTTTCTCATTTCGGTGATAGGTGGATACAAAGTGTGATTCAACTGCTTTTTCTTCAATCGTGGGGTCCCTATCACACGGCTCTGATTCCATTTCCCATTGTTTGCGAAGGTTAGTGTCTATCGATGTTAGTGAGTCATGATCATCTTGCTGAATGGNTGATTCCATTTCCCATTGTTTGCGAAGGTTAGTGTCTATCGATGTTAGTGAGTCATGATCATCTTGCTGAATGGCAGTTATGGTAGTGTTGACACCAATTGACAATTGGTCCCCAATTGAACAGCCTCCACCAACTAGCCACCCAAAACTAGTATTGATGGCAACAGGACTGTTAGGAGGACCGGTCATCTTACCAATCTCGAGTGTCGCGTAGAAAAATTCAGCTCCTAAAAGTAAGTCAACATTCTGAGGAATAAAATACACCGGATCTGCTAATTGAATGTTGTGGAGATGTGACCACTTGTTGTGATTGAATGGGTTTCTTGGAAGCTTAGATGTAATTACTTTTGTGACGTGACACTTGTTGATAGGAAACGACATGTTAGGATCCCAACAAGAGAATATTCTAAACTGCGTGATTGCTCTGGTGGTTCCAACAAGTTTTTCTCNACTGCGTGATTGCTCTGGTGGTTCCAACAAGTTTTTCTCCAAGGCCTGTCGCGGAGGAGAAGCATTTGCTTTTCAGAAGACCCAACTTCCGGGTAAGTGAATCGGTAATGAAATGACTGTTGCTTCCATTATCGATGAGAGCTCTGCATGAGTGTAATTGTCCTTGTCGATCTATAATTTGAACAATGGCGGTTGCCAGAATGGTGCCATATTCCACAGACTGTTGTTGAGGTGATTGTGATGTGAAATGAACTAATGAAGTTGAATCCGACGCAGGCTTAGAACTGCTACCAAATTCTGTGTGCTTATGAAGAAGGGTGTGGTGCTTTCTATTACATGTTTGGCAAGACTTTTGGCTAGGACAGCTAGACATTGGATGGCCGTCTTGTAGGCAATTGAAACAAAGCTTCGCCTTCTTGACTGCATCCAATCGCTCCTGGATGGACCAGTCCATGAACCTCTTGCATTTGAACAGTGAGTGAATGTGACCGTTACATATTTTGCATTCTTGAGGCTGTGCTTGTAATTGGGCATTATTTTGTAAATGGTATGACCNAATGTGACCGTTACATATTTTGCATTCTTGAGGCTGTGCTTGTAATTGGGCATTATTTTGTAAATGGTATGACCAAGAATTATTTCGTACCTGAGCAGGGTTGTAACGACTTGGTTTCTGAAGAAAAGACTGAGATGAACTTACATTGTTGGTGAATTGACCCTGACCCTTCACAACGGTAGAGACTCCACTTGCGGCGAGTGCTCGTCCCCGTTGTTCCAGAAATTCAAAGAGTGATTGCACCTTTGGGATAGAGCTGTCCTTTAAACTCTGCTCCCACATTTTCTTCGAATCTTTGTCCATCTTTGCGAGTGACGATGAATAGAAGGGTTGAATCCATTGAGTCTGTTGCCACATCCAGGACTTCGAGTGACCTGATACACTCTTGACTTGTATCGATGAGTTGACGGATTGATTTTGACGAATCCGCTGAAACTTGAGGTTGATTNTCCGCTGAAACTTGAGGTTGGTCAAATAATCGTGTCATAATTGCAAAAAATATCTCTCTGTCATTTTGATATCTGTTACTTAGCTGTGTCCAAGCGATATCAAAATTGGCATCGGTGATTGTGATGGATAGAATTTGATGTGCGGCTTCTCCTTTCAGCTGTGCATTAAGATAATTTAATTGTTGAGACTTACTTAACTTGGTGTTATTAATTACAGCGCTGGTAAAGATATCCCTGAATGAGACCCATTCATGAAGATTACCATCGAAAAAGGGAANATTATTAATTACAGCGCTGGTAAAGATATCCCTGAATGAGACCCATTCATGAAGATTACCATCGAAAAAGGGAAGCTCTAGACGAGGTAATTTTATGTCAGACGTAGTGGTGCATGTAGACATGGGTACAACCATTGGAAACACTTCTTNCTCTAGACGAGGTAATTTTATGTCAGACGTAGTGGTGCATGTAGACATGGGTACAACCATTGGAAACACTTCTTAGCATAATTTCTTGATCAAAGCAAGTTTTCCAAAATTTTCCATTATGTCATCCATTAGCTTAAAATACACAGTTTCATGGTCACAAAGGTCAGTAGGGTCTATATGAGTAATTCCGTTGAATATGGTAAGATTATCTGTGTCACACTGCTCAAGCTTTTTTATGAGTGCATCAACTTTAGCTTCATTGAGGGGGATTATTGAATGAGCAGTGATTTGTTTATCCAACCATTGTAGAGTACTTTGAAGTGTCTTACGATCTTTCTCCAATACATCCAATAAGCTAGTTGATGGTCCCATTGTCACAGCTGTGTCCAATCCGCACCCACTGCTTATGAGCGAGTCGACTCTGGACACTCCTAGGGGTAGCTGCTCAAACAGTAATGATTCTTAAGAAGTACAACTGATAGCTTAAGCAACGGCACTTAACGCGATGAATTTGAAGATTTTTGGTAATGAAGGACCAAATGTTTATGCCTAGCCTTGTAAGGGTCAAGCAAAATGGTTGTTCGCGATGCCTGGTAAGTTGTTCTGTCTGAGGTCAATGAATGGAGGGTGGTTTAGTTATTTGTTGTACCTTTATTCACTAACTGACGCAGAGTGACAATGATTCTAAGCTTGTCAAGGAGATATAGGAATAGCCTAGAAAATGCTTTAAAAATAAACCACAATAAGTAGCGACGCTGTGGCGGTATGATACAATCAAAATGTAAAGTTTAACAGGGCCTTGAACCGACCTTATCTTAAAATAACTAATTTACATTGTGTAGTTTATCTGATTTACATAATACCGAGAAATAAGGAGTCAATTTAACTGATGACTTTGTCATAAAATAATACACGATTATAAACCTAATTACCATACTGAAGGGACTGAACAATATTTAAGGTCATCTGTCAATTGTGCGACCGTTGGACCTTGATGTACCGATTTTTTTCTAAACTGGTTGTTTGCAGAAGAACTAGCATTAATCTCAAATTCTTGGTAGATTAAATAATTTCTCCACTAATAATCCAGCATAACTAATAAGTCAGAATTTGAGACTTTGTGGAATTTTGCCGCATTACTTCGAAATTGACTAATGGGAGTTTAACACGTAAAAAAGGGTTTCGATTGACAACTTTCATTCCGACTTTTGCAAACATGTACCCAAACGAATTGTCGGAAAAGCATTTTTGGTACATTTCGGAAATTTCAGAAAAAAATTGTTACGAATGTTTGAAAAACTTTTTTGTTTTTTATTTTTGATAATGTGTTATTATAAATGAACACTAGGTATTTAATCAAAGCTAGACGTATCAATTTTTAATTTTGTAAGGATGTATTCCAAAGCATTATCTAAATGTGTTTTTGGTACAATTCGAAAATTTAAGCACATAATTTTTTATGAGCGCTCGAAGAATTTTTTTAATTATTTCTTTATGCAGGTGTCTTTGAATAGTTAATTTATTTGCTAATTCACCGAGAAGGAATGTTAGGGAAAAATAAAAAATATTGAAACAATTAATAGTTTCTTTGAGTGTAGAGAATTTTAAGACCACTACCAATTCAAATATTATAAGCAGCGTTAGCTTATGTAGAAACGATTGGATTATTCAGCCTGTTAGGTTGACCACAAAGAAGAGATATAATAATAAAAGAAAAGGTAGTTGATAGATGATAACTGAGAATGAATTACAAGCGTCACACGTTCCCTATATTGAATTATCACAACGATGAGTTTAATTTAGTAGAATATAATAAAAGTAATTGTGTTAATAAATCAAATTATCAGATGCACTTACTGCATTAGACATCTAATATTTTCACCGAAAGTTTCCGTTATAGCATTAGCAAAGACCAGCAGGCAAATGTATGACAAAAATAAGCCAGCAAACAAAATTCTTTTGTTAGTATTCCAAAATATTTTACTCTGATTCCAAACCGAGGCTTTTTTCATGTTACCAAACATTTTCTTCGATATTAGTCTAAGCATTCCCATGATTCAAATCAAGTGTTGCTCTAAGATTGCTAAAATCTTAATTTTACCCATCCAAATTGGTGAAGTTTAGTTTTAGACAACCAATTATCCTGATACTTGGATTCTGGTATTTCCTAAATATGGTTAGTGTATTCATTATATGGGATAAATGGAAAAATTGGAAAGCCAATTTAAAACTGTCCTTTTCGCTCAGGTTTTCGCCTAGGTAGAACTCATGATAAATCCCTCCCTCGCAGGAATTATTTAGCTTGAGCTAACAAAGAGTGGATTTAGCTGAAGCAGTGCATGAAATACAGACCCCCTTTTTATGCAAATAAATCTCTATCTCTCATGCAGAAACTGAAATGCGTTCAGTGAAAGGTCAATGTGGTGAGGGTTTTCCATTTCCATTTCAAACACCTCTTACTCAATTGTCTTCCCCCTCTCAAATAATCCCTACGGTTTCAACACCTTATACTTATTTAACACTGCTGCATTTGGGACGAAAAACATTTTAAAATTTGTATTCAAGATTCAGTTTTGTTACCCAAATTTTACATGAAGTGAAGATCATTGGTTATGGTACTTAAATTTTCCATTTTACGTGACGATCATTGGTTATGGTACTTACGCCCGATTTAGTGATCTCTCTATCTTACCTTTGCCGTATCACGTGTTGTCACTATGACATATTGTGTCGTTCACGAGGCATTTAGAATTTGTTGAAGCATAATGCAAAGAAATTTCCTGTATAGCTTCACTGAGAGGATCTTTGCATTATCTCTAAATTGAAAATTTAACTTAAAAATTTTAATTCACCTATCCTTCACTTATTAAAAAGTTGAAAAAGTTTAACTTTTTTGAGTTAAGATAAAAGAGACGAGAAAGAGAGAGAGACATCACCACTAAATGTTTTCTCTGAAAGCATTCTCGCGTTGTGTCGCTCAAGCAACGCTTGAGAGATGCACAGATGAACTTTAAATTGAATAATCTATCCATCCTCTAAAGGATTACTATTCTAAAGAAGGATAAGTGAAAGTGATCACTAAACCTGACGTTAAATTTTTCCCGTCAATGGTCTCTTGCATATGGCCTGATTTGTTCACTTTTCAGTTCTTCACCAAAGCCTAATGAGTACTTCGAAATGAAGATAATGGAAAATCTTGCATTTAGCTAGGTAAAACCTGTAATGAGGCGAACCTAAAATTTCGAAGCTAACTGGGCTTAGCTTCGCTCATATAATGAACATGCACCTTAAATTGGCAACATCTACAATATTCTAGACGTAATTTTACACCAAAGTCTAATTTTTTCTGTTCAAATTGGGCAAGCATAATTTTTGAAAACTATTTAATTAAACTTTAATTTTGACAAAAATTTTTTATAATAACCGGATTTGACATTGATATATTTCCTAATTTGTCTAAATTCTTAATGTCTTTTCACATCCAAGTATTTCATTATTATATTTTTTCCATCCAAACACGTCAAGCTTAAGTCAGTCTTTTCCACTCAAGGTGAAAATTTTTATTTTGCGGTACTCGTGTTTATTCACTTTCACTTTTCGTTTGGCGTTTTCTTGACTGCTATAATTAGGGATAGTAATGGATCATAGTGGCAACTGATTTATCAGCAATTCTGCAGTCACTATTCTGTCGACCACTGTGTGCGAGTCCCAATTAAAACGTAGAAATAAGGAGACTTTAAAGTATTTCAATAAAAAATAACAAAAAAATTTCAGTATCTCAGATGTCAGTGAAGATGAGTCATTAAAATGCTCGTCATTAAATGCTCAAAATGCTTCCAATTAGTCTTAGTATTGTTTTATTCTAAAAAGCAAGTTTTAGACTAACCCAATATTTTGTTGATTAAAATGTTGTGGTTAATCAATTCTATTAATTCAATGGTGAAGGTGTGTAACGTAATACGTATTGATAGTATAACCATCGATGTTAGTAGAACAAATATATTCATTGCAAGTTTGTAAAATGGAATATTTCCAATTTGAAATTTTGCTTTAATAAATATAATTGAGACGTTAATAATTTGAATTGCAGTTGCCAGAAGAGAAATAAGTTTAAAACTTTTTGAGTTTGCATGTTCCAATCGATCGTTTACCCACTCAATTGGCACCAACTTTAGCTTTGATGCGAATTTTAAACCATGAATAAAAGTTTTGTACTCCACCTTGGTTAACATGTTGTTTTAAAGCTTGTTTGAAAATTAAAAATCGAAATTGATGTTCAACGGATAACTCAGAATGTATCTTAAGAAGAATATCCACTGTTGAAACCCATAGTTGAAATTGCATACACGTTTGGTTTAAGAATACGAATATGAATCCTAAGGTCGAAATATTTTTGTTATTGTATGAGTAATTTGCAATGCATATACAACTTGTCCTACTCGACTATATTTGAGACCTAACGATAGTCGATATTTGTAGACCAGTAACGGTCAAATGTAATAAAATGTAAACTCTTTTAATAATAAGCGTAGTTTCACAGGTATTCTATTTCCACTGAATCTCTTCTTGAGTAAGCTAAGATATCACGATAATTGTACCACTGTTAATTTCTTGAGGCGAGATTAAACAGGATTGATACTATAATTTACAATGCAAGTGTTGAGTACTGTTAAATAATTATTGTTACGTCTAACGTCTTATGATACTATATTTTAAGTATCAAAACCATCTACATTTAATGAACTGAAGTAGTATACCGAACTGAATATCTATCTGTGACTTCATATTCGTATTCTATATGCACTGATAACGAAATGTGCTAACTTCGGTTATTTACAAAGATGCATTTGCATCTGTTAAATTTTCTTTTCAACTAAGAATTTAAATTTCTGCATTTCTCAGTTGAAGTTGACAATAGAGTTTCTGACGCTAACTTCAGTACACTGGACTGTTGAATATTAGCAACTAAATATGTATCTTGATGGATACAAAATTTTCTTTACACACCATGGTTTAATTAAAACTAACCGTATCTACGGAATATGTATAGGTTAGTTGCCACGTGTAATATAATTGGAAATTGAGATTACGATATAATCGAATATGATTCTTGAGCCTGACTGTTCAGGTTATAATTAACCAGGCTTTGTCAAAAGTTTGTAATTATAATTAGATTGGTATGAATCATTATCCAAATCTTATAATATCTAGTAGCATACTTAGCAAGACAAAATTTTCTAAAGCTAGAAATGTTATTACTTTTTCGCTTCTGTTAATAGTAATATTAAAGTAAGACCGTCGGAAGTAAGAGCTGAAATAGTTAAAATAATTTTCGTGGCAATTCCTCTGGTGGTACCACAAGTAATTAAATATTTGTCGCTGAGACTTTATAATTTCAGTCATCGATGAAAGTACCAGGTAATATATGATTTAATAAAGCAGTTAACACCTTAACTCATTACTTTTGTCTACTTTGATAATTGGAGGTTTTTTTAATTCTCGTGCACGGTCTTGTGTATATCTGTCCCCCTTACCTACATCATCTATCATATCTGAGACAGCTGTGACTATTCGTCGACCTATTCATCCTTTTAGGGATAGTCCCCAAATCTTGCACCAAAATTTATTCATCCTCCCAGATAGCATAAGATAATCGGATTTTGGTCGGAGTATATGTAAATATACTCCGACCCAAATATATAGTCGGGTATTAAACATGCTGTTTTGAACTTGTTTGAAACACGTTTAAAAGATGTATAAAACAAGAATTTTAAACAGTGTTATAAACACTTCATAAATCGGCACATTTTGACTCATAAATTAAAGAAACTCGGCAATGAATTCAACTATAAAAGCGATAAATCTATTCTTTTTACGTTTGTTAAACAAAGATTTAAGTAGAATTCCATTATTGGAACATCTTAAGCAACGAAATTTAATTGTTTTTTTAATTTTTAGACGGCAATAGACAAGCAGCATATCACAGTTGAAAGAAGGGGTTTGTTCAATCGAAATCAGTTACTCGTTTGGGAAATACATAGGCAGCAAGATTAATTTTCCGTGTCAATGGCTTCTTCTTTCAATTTAGCATGTATTTCCCATGATAAGAAAATAAATAAGCAGAAGATAAATAAGTACTGCAGAATAATTTTTGTTTCGATTAATCTCTTATACGTTTTCATTTTAAGCATTGAAACACTTAACATTTAATAACCAACGTAATTATACCGAACCTGATTGATTAATGACCTGTGACCTTCATATTCGTATTCTAAAAGCAAAACTAAACAAATATTTTTTTGAAATTCAAATTTCCAAGTTCCATGAGCGTGGCAAGTCTCATTTGTTTCTATTAAATTATATTTTAACTAAGAATTTTAAATTAAACTTGGCAATAGAAGTTTGCAATTGGGTTTATGATGTTAATTTTAGAAAAATCAAGAACTGTAAATACCATTATGAATTCAAAATTATCCTTATTAAAACAACAGCATTGTTTAATAACATGTAATTGTACGTTTGGAATATTTATAGTTTAGTTGCCACATTTAATATAATTGGAAATTATGTATAAGATGTTATCAAATATTTCATCCATGATTCTGGAGTCCATAAGTACAGCATATGATTAAGCAGGTATCATATCAAAAGGCTTGTTATTATTATAGGTTGTCCATATTCATTATCCAGTTGTAATATAAAGCGTCGTACTTAAGGACACACAATTTCCTAAAGCTGAAAATTACATTTGCACTCCTGTTAATCGTTCTGTTTCACTGGTAATCTCGTGTTACCGGAAGTAATTGATCTTTGTCTCTGATTACTTCATAATTTCAGGCATCCACTACTGTGTATGGTGAACTGATTACGTGTATTTATGGATGCTAAATTTTCGTAAGACAACATGATTTAATTGAAGTAATCCTAGCTTTGTAAATTGGAAAATTTCATATGCCACATACTCGAACATTTCATCCATGTTTCTTGAGACAGTCTGTTCAGCTTATAATTAAGCAGGCTTTGTATCAAAAATTTATAATTATCAACCAGTCATGGTTTTTGAAATTTTTTTCTTCTTGTTTTGCTAATAACTTTAGATCCACTGGACAGAATTTCAAACTATAACCACCAAAATCCTCCAAATTACATTTACAATCTATTCCCTATCTCAGATTTGAAGAAAAGTGCGATTTCAATTTTTTGTCCATAACTCCGGCATTTATGAACCAAAATTGGAAACTTATGTATCGTTGAATTTCACTAGGAGCCCTTTTTCGAATGATAGATGAAAAACAAAAAGTCTGAATTTTAGCAAAAATTTTAAAAAAACACGAAGGGGGGCCTTCTTCATTTTTTATTTTTTTTGGCTCTTTCTTGACCGAGAAATAATTGTTATCGTTCTCTATTGAAAAATTTAACACATGAATATGATGAACAATAAGATTTGGAGTCTTTTGCCACAAAAATTACGACATTTCACACACTCGTTCAAAAGTTACAACGAAATGAACAATCAAAAATTCTTTTCAATTTTTTGAACTCAGTTTCTTCTTTTTTGTCCCATCTTTCATATAAATGGATCAAATCTGACAATTGAGGTATCAAAAAATTTTGATTAACAGCGAGTTTTGGTTGACACGAGTAGTTAATCATCGCCTCGATACGATTTCAATGAAAGCAGTAATGGGAAATGATCGAGAACTTCAAGAAAAGCGACTTCCCTAACTATGGCAGGGGTTATGAGAAGTAGGTCTACAATGCTGCATCCTCCGTTTGATTTATTAATAAATGTGAAATTTCCTACTTCGTCACCTGGAAGGGAACCATTTCCTACTAGCAGTCCCAACTTTGAAGCCCAGGATAGAAAGTTACGTCCGTTAATATTAACCACTAAGTTTTTGTTGTTTCTGTTATGAAAAGGAACGTGGACTTCTAATCCTATTCTTGCATTTATGTCTCCAATTACAATACAGTTTTTGACGCGGAAATGCATGATGATGGAAAAGATTGTCAAGATTGACTTGGAACTGATGAGTTGGGGTAATGTATATGAACACCAGAAGACAGGGTTCTGTTTAACATATTTGGAACCATACTGCGTGTTCTATTGATTTCAGAACAATAACTGTGAATGAAAAGCTTTTAGCTCAACCATGCACGAAACCACCAGCCGGCCTACCTTTGGTTCCTTTTGGCGCAGACTGTGAGGAATAATTATGCGAGCTGTCTAGATCCTTACTACACCAGTCGCCGTGACACATAGAAAATGAATGCATAATGACAATAGTAACAATGCTTCTCTTAACGGAATTGAGTAATTGAAGCATCCTACCTTCGGAAATATAATGCAGATTAAGAACACGACATCCATGATTTAATTTATCTGAATTATTTATTTATTTTTGCAAAAAATTTAGAATTAACACATTGTAATATAGATAGGATGTATTTTAATCGATAAGATATTTTACCTAAAAATTGAATTTGATAGTCATTGTACATTCCACATTTCTCAAGTAGATTTCAAACTCATATAAGCATTTTTTAGTGCAACATTACAAAAGAAAAGGAACAAGACAAAAAATAGTTATTTCACGCCGTAATCCCCTAATTTTGTATCAAAAGTGGCTAAATTTTAAATTGATTTTGAAACTAACTAGACACTGTTGTTGTAGAACCCTCGGATTCGCAGCGTACGATACGAGCCGTGGTTGGCAATTTCTATTGTGGTTACCTTTTCTTCCTAAGCTGTGTCTAGCTTCAAAATTTACACAGAATGTTACAATATTAATACCGGTTGAGTGTGTCACAAGCACATTAGATGCGTCCAGCACAACATTAAAAAAATTTGCACAGATTTGCCAAATTTACTTTGCATATTCCGACTTGACAATCAATAGCTGATCTCAAAGTCGTAACCAATCAATTTTTTACTAATTGAGAAACCTCATGATGAAATTCCAGTAGATTTATTTCCAGATTTTGACAATGAAAGATCGAGTGAAGTTATCAAATATATTCCCAAAATTAGAGTTGACCACGAACATTGAATGAAATATTCTTACTCTGCACAAAGTTTCCGCTTTACGGATGCATCAATTGCTTAATTCCTCGATGAGACACTTCACTATAAATTTTTACTTATTTTTCTATGCTCGTCCAGAAACGATTATGGCCTTCATGGAACCTTTGAGTGAATTTTATTTTACAAACTTCAGTTGTAAAAGGTAAATATAGTTTTGAAACATTTTTCACGGTTGCGCAGAAGAGTTCGTGGTCAAAGAAAAAACAATGGATATCTGTCTATATGGGTGTCTTACAACGGTTTACAAGGCAAAATTGACGAACAATTCAGTATACCTTTTATCATGTTTCAGCAAAGTTCAGCTTTTCTGCTTCAAAATTGCATAAGTGAAATTAAAAGCACTAAAGCTTTACAATGACATAAGTACAAAGGCAATTCCTTGCACAATATTATCCAGTAGTGTCATTTTAGCCTTTCCTTCCATATGGTAAAATTTTCCTATTTCGCATTTCAATACAGGGATGCTTCGTACTTGCCTCGTTCTTAGATTTAGTAATTGTCTTCTATTCAAATATACAAAATTTCTTCTCATATTATTTTTAAATTTAGAAGAGATATTGTATATTGATGACACCATCATGGCTCCAGGTGCAATCAATACAAAAAATATTATCAATTCAGCAATGAGGATTGTCGAAAGAATTATGCCAAACTTCGCCCTAAGTTTGACCACAGAATACGCACAAGCAAGCGTGCTTAGAACTAGAGAAAGTTTTGCGAGCGGCATAAATATTGACCCGTAGACGTTGTTGTGCAAATTTATAAGAATCATAAATCCTCTGTGAACTTCAAGAGTTTTTCCGCAAGTATCCATCCATGTGATTTCTGAATCTAATGAAGTACTGACGATCCTTTGCCAATCAATGCTGAAAAAGATAACATGTAATTATTTGAACAATTTTTGATTCATCTATGCTAACATTTGTTTATTCGTTCGTGCAAGATGCCATCGTTGATTTGACTTATGAGTGGGTAATTTGAGAAGTATACTTGTGCCAAATTTCAGATAAACCGACCCTGGTTACCATGAACCCAAGTGTTTATACATTTTTAATCCATAGTAGAATCACTATGGAAAGGCAATTTGCTGAACCATGTAATTTTTTTCTATGGAAATAGCAACCCATCGCTACGATGCAAAATTAATTGTTGTTACCGGATCCCAATGTAGTCAAACCGCTTATGATTTTAAATGGAAATATGCTGGAAACTTATTCATTTAAACACAATGTGTTGAACAGAGGGAATATAAATTGTTAACAGATTTCATTGGATTAGGATTTTGCCGTCTTTTCAATTTCAAATTCAAATCCTTCAGTTGAACGTTAAAGAGAATAAGCGGGATTTCTCTGCCAATCATTTATAAAATCGTTGTAATTATAAACCTATACCTTGTTTTTGTTAACCAAAATCGTTGCGTAATCAGCGAAGTAATGAAACTCATCACAACCACATAGGTTTCGCATAGACAGACTAGGTAACTCCAAGTAAGCAACAGAGTGTACACATTTGTAAAAATTGCTGAATCAAATGCATCAACAGTTACTAAAATCGATTGGATTAAGAGGCAGATGCCTGTAGGTAATATTTGTAGAAAGAACGCTATGAACAGTTTTTCCCTTCTCGGCTTCACTACATACTGAACATCGAGATACTTCTTTCCTGAAAATATGAAATAATGCAATCATTGTTAGATTATTATATTCAAGGTCATCAGAGAATTGTGGCCCGTTGGACCTTGATGTACCGATTTTTTTCTAAACTGGTTGTTTGCAGAAGAACTAGCATTAATCTCAAATTCTTGGTAGAAGATAACATAACTGCGATTAATTTCTTTCCTAATAATCTAGCATAACTACTATAAGGTCAAAATTTGAGACTTTATGTAATTTTGCCGCATTACTTCGAAATTGGCTAATTAGCCAATTAGCCATTCCCATTAATGGGATTTTAACACGTAAAAATGGTTTCGATTCACAGTTGTCATTACGTCAGAACTTTTGCAAACATATACCTGAACGAATTGTCGAAAAAGCAGTTTTGGTACATTTCGAAAATTTAAGATAAAAATTTTTTACGGATGTTCGAAAAATTTTTCGTTTTTTCTTTTTGTTAACGTGATATACTAAATGGACACTAGGCATTTAGTCAAAGCTAGACGTATCAATTTTAAATTTTGTAAGGATGAACCCAAAAGCATTATCTAAATGTGTTTTTGGTACTATTCGAAAATTTAAGGACATAATTTTTTATCAGCGTTCGAAGTATTAAAAAAAAATTCGTTATGCTGGTGTCTGTGAATAGTTCAAAAAGTAACATTTGCTCATTGAGTGAGAAGTAATGTTAGGGAAAAGAAACAAATATTGAAACAATTAATAGTTTCTTTGGGTGTAGAGAATTTAACTNCAAAAGCATTATCTAAATGTGTTTTTGGTACTATTCGAAAATTTAAGGACATAATTTTTTATCAGCGTTCGAAGAATTAAAAAAAAATTCGTTATGCTGGTGTCTGTGAATAGTTCAAAAGGTAACATTTGCTCATTGATCGAGAAGTAATGTTAGGGAAAAGAAACAAATATTGAAACAATTAATAGTTTCTTTGGGTGTAGAGAATTTAACTACCAATTCAAATATTATAAGCAGCGTTAGCTTATGTAGAAACGATTGGATTATTCAGCCTGTTAGGTTGGCCACAAAGAAGAGATATAATAATAAAAGAAAAGGTAGTTGATAAGATGATAACTGAGTATGAATTTACCAGCGTCACACGTTCCCTATATTGATATACAGTACATGGTACAGGGTGAACCAACTTAATCCGGGCCGTAGAAAGTCGCTTTCACCAAAAAAAAATTTAAGACAGCAAATAAAGAGCGCGAAATACAAAAGTTGTAAGGAATGAAGTTAACGTGTGTTTGAGAAAGCATTCCTCTGCAAAAATTAATTAATTTAAACAAACGCCATTCTGTAATGCTGAAAGATGGGTAGTTGAGAGAAATGAGCAACTAGAGGAATGGGGTACGATCCCTTGGTTGCATCGGAACAGATATTTATAGTGATTACAATACAATTAACTTCACTTCCATCATTTAATACTGTCTATCGCCTGCCCCAAGCCGTTTTTGGTGAAAGAAAGAAGACCCGGATTAAGTTGGTTCACCCTGTGCAAGCGAAGAGGCCGATTTTGAGAGCCCTGACTAAAAAATTGACAAAATTCTGACCAAGAATAGCCGACCGAGTTATCGGAAAACTCGGTCAGGTATCCTCGCTCAGCATTTTGTCAACTTTTTAGTCAGGGCGCTCAAAATCGGCCTCTTCGCTTGAAACCATGTACTGTAACAGATCGATCACTTAAATATAATATAATATAATAAAATTAATTGTGTTAAAGACTCAGTTTTGATATCTAAATTTTACATGAAGGGATCATTGGTTATGATACTTAAATTTTTCCCGGCAATGGTCTTCTGCATATGGCCTGATTTGTTCACTTTTCAGTCCTTCACCAAAGCATGATGACTACTGTGAAGTGAAGATAATGAAAAATCTGGCATCTGGCTAGGTGAAAATCTGTAATGAGACGAACCTAAAATTCCGAANTGAAGTGAAGATAATGAAAAATCTGGCATCTGGCTAGGTGAAAATCTGTAATGAGACGAACCTAAAATTCCGAAGCTAACTGGATTTAGCTTCGCACATATGATGAATATGCACCTTAAATTGGCATAATCTACAATATTCTAGATGTCATTTTACACCAAACCCTAATTTTTTTATCCATATTGGTCAAGGATAATTTTTGAAAACTATTTAATTAAACTTTAATTTTGACAAATATTTTTATATTATCCGGATTGGAGTATTTCCTAATTTGACAAAATTAAAAAATTCGTAAAATCATTTCACATCCAAGGATTTCATTATTATATTTTTTTCCATCCGAACACGTCAACCTTAAGTCAGCCTTTTCCACTCAAGGTGAATATTTTTATTTTGCTGTTCTCGTGTTTATTCAGTTTCACTTTCGTTTGGCGTTTTGTTGACCATTATATTAAAGCTAGTAATGAATCGTGGTTGCAACTGATTCATCAGCAATTCTGCCATCACTAATCTGTCGACAGCTGTGTGCGAGTCCCAATTAAGACGGAGAGGTAAAAAAACTTTAAAGTATTTCAATAAAAAATAACAGAAAAAAATTTCAGTATTTCAGATGTTAGTGAAGATGAGTTTAAGCTCGTCATCAAATGCNAATAAAAAATAACAGAAAAAAATTTCAGTATTTCAGATGTTAGTGAAGATGAGTTTAAGCTCGTCATCAAATGCTCAAATGATACCAAGTAGTCTTAGTTTTATTTTATCTAAAAAGCTAGTTTTTGACTAACCCAATATTTTGTTGATTAAAAAGTTGTGGTTAATCAATTGTATTAATTCAATGGTGAAGGTGTGTAACGTAATACGCACTGATAGTAAAACTATCGATGTTAGTAGAACAAATATATTCATTGCAAGTTTGTAAAATGGAATATTTATAATTTGAAATTTCGCTTTAATAAATATAATTGAGACATTAATTATTTGAATTGCAGTTGTCAGAAGAGAAATACGTTTAAATCTTTTCGACTTTACACGTTCCAATCGATCGTTTACNATTTGAATTGCAGTTGTCAGAAGAGAAATACGTTTAAATCTTTTCGACTTTACACGTTCCAATCGATCGTTTACCCACTCAATTGGCACCAACTTTAGCTTTGATGCGAATTTTATACTATAAATAAACGTCTTGTACTCCGCCTTGGTTAACATGTTGCTAGAAAAATTTAAGTTTGAAAATTGAAATTGATGTTCAAAGGATAACTCAGCATATATCTTACGAAGTCTATCCGCACTGTTGAAACCCAGAAAATTGCATACATGTTTGGCTTTAGAATACAAATATGAATCCTGAGGTCGAAAAAAATTTTTTGGTATTGTATGAGTAATTTGCAATGGATATACAACTTGTCCTACTCGACTATATTTGAGACGTCAAGATAGTCGACATTTGTAGACCACTAAAGGTCTAATGTAATAAATTGCAAACTATTTTAGTCATAAGCGTAATTTCACACGCATTCTATTTCCACTGAACCTCTGCTTGAGTAAGCTGAGATATCACGATACTTGTACCACTGTTAATTCCTTGAGGCGCGACTAAACAGAATTGCTACTTTAATTTATAATGTAAGAGTACTGTTAAATATTATTGCTACGACTAATGTCTTATGAGACTATATTTTAAGCATCAAAACCATCTACACTTAATGAACTAAAGTAGTATACCGAACCTGACTATCGATCTGTGACTTCATATTCGTATTCTATATGCATTAAATGAACTGATAACGAAATATCTTAACTTCGGGAAATATCTTAACTTAACGAAGATGCATTTAGATCTGTTAAATTATCCTTTCAACTAAAAATTTCAAATTCTACATCTTTTAGTGGAAGTTGACAATAGAGTCTCTGACTCTNTAAATTATCCTTTCAACTAAAAATTTCAAATTCTACATCTTTTAGTGGAAGTTGACAATAGAGTCTCTGACTCTAATTCTAGTACACTGGACTGTTGAATGTTGGCAACAAAATATGTATTTTGATGGATATAAATGTTTCCTTATTAACACACCATGGTTTAATTAAAACTAACCGTATCTTTGGAATATGTATAGGTTAGTTGCCACGTGTAATATAATTGGAAATTGGATATACGATATAATCGAACATGATTTTTCAGCCTTACTGTTCAGCTAATAATTAAGCAGACTTTATGTCAAAAGTTTGTAATTATAATAGGTTGGTCATTATCCAAATGTTAAAATATCTAGTAGCATAATTAAGAATACAAAATTTTCTAAAGCTTGAAATGTTATTACTTTTGCGCTTTTGTTAATAGTACTGTTTAATTAACCACTTAAGACCATCGGATGTGAGAGCTGAAATAGTTAAAATAATTTTCGTGGCAATTCCTCTGGTGGTACCACAAGTAATTAAGTCTTTGTCGCTGACTTTACGATTTAAGTTATCGATGAAATTGCCAGATAACACTTGAGTTAATAAAGTAGCTATCACCTTAACTCATTACTTTTGTATAGCTTGGTGATTGGAGGTTATTTTAATTCTCGTGCACGGTCTTGTGTATATCTGTCCGGCTTACCTACATCATGGATCCTATCTGGGACAGCATATGGCTATTCGTCGATCTAATCATCCCTTTGGGAATAGTCCCCAAATCATGTACCAAAGTTTGTTCATCTAAGCTGATACAAGTCTACTACCTTTTCATTTTTAAGGCAAAGTTCTGCCTGTATGAATGTTTAGCTTTGTAATGTTGATGTCTAGCCTCGGGGCAGTGAACATGCATAATTCAGATATACTTCTGTTTTATGTATAGGCACAACTCCATTAGATATGATTTATCTTGTTGATGTAAAGCTTCCTGTTAAAACATAAACGAACTGTTGCCTCCTCTTCTTTCAAACTTATGTCGAAGCGAAAAGATCCGTTTACTCTCCACTGCCTTTTGTTTTGCATAACACATACAAACGGAAAAGTAGAAAATTTTTGTAAAAGGAAAATAAGAAAAGGATAAATGATATTAAAGTATTTCTGATGCTAATGAAGTTTCTCACTTGCTAATGTCTGTCTCAAAATTGAGCGTACTTGTAAATATTCAAATTATTATTTTATTTTACCAAAACGAACTAAAACCTCGGATTTTTGTGAATGTAATTTTTAATTAAATATTTGAATTGGGCTTATTGGAATATTTAATTAAAATATTTATTGTGAATGTAATTTTGGAATATTTATATATTTATATATTTTATATATTTATATTTATATATTTATATATAAATATTAAATTTGTATGAATATATATGACTAATTATATATCTACTTCACAATAAATATTGGAATATTTATTGTGAATGTAATTCTTANATATATGACTAATTATATATCTACTTCACAATAAATATTGGAATATTTATTGTGAATGTAATTCTTATTTAAAGATTTGAATTTTTATATATTTGTATATTATATATTATGTCATATATATAAAATATAAATATATAATAATATAATATATTATTATATTATATATAAATATGTATATATTTATACATGAATTGGGCTTATTAGAATATTTGAAAATTTATATATTTATATATAAATATTAGATATATGTATGAATATTTATATTTATTATATATTTATTTCACAATAAATATTGAAATATTTATTGTGAATGTAATTCTTAATGAAATATTTGAATTTCTTTGAGGGCAATGAACTCTGCAGCGAATACGCAGACGGATGAATTTTCCTCTCAGAATGGTTTTTTAAGGATCTAACCTTCGTATGCTGCAGATTTGAAAGTGTTGTTTTGGATATTTACAAGTACGCTCAATTTTGAGACAGACATTAACTACATAGTTTTTTCGGAACAGTGATAGTATTTTCATCAGGAAATAAATTTGACTTACTGAATTGGCTGTTGATTAAGAGATTGTGATTTTTCAATTTCACAATTTTAATGTGGAAGATATTTAATGTAATGTGCAATAATAGAGCTACCGAAGTTAACTTAAAAGTATGCACAAAACGGACTTGTAAAATTGAATGTTTTCATGACTCAATTCAATGAATTCAATGACGCAATGTGTATGATTAGCTGCATCAGTGCTAATTACACAATTAGGGAATGTAAAACCAGTTAACATAGTTGTTAATAAACACAAATGCTGCAGCAAAAAAGCGTAAAATATCACAAAAATATAATTTTGCTGAAATTTAACACGCCCTTTTTAGTTGATTTGGTGTAAAATGAGTTGTTCCACTACTGTTTTCAAATGTATAATGTATTCCTCTAGCTCTTCATCGTCTATAAATCTACAATGTCTACTTTTTGTTAAATCAAGTCATTTGAGGAACTGATGCTCAGTAGACAAAACAATGCTAATATGATCCATCAATTTTATTCGATCTATTCCATGTTCGATCAGGTCGAGATGGGTATTCACCTTCGTTGTGGACCAACAGATCGAGATCGAGCTCGGGACCTTTTCATCGTTGGTAGGAAAATCGAGATCGGAAGATTTCTGAACTTTAGTCGAAAAATCGCAAACAAGATCGACGTCCACCGACCTCTCAATCAGGAGATTGAGATTGGTATACGTCGATCTTTTAACCAAGTAATCGAGATCGACTAATCCCTTGAGTTCCATACGTTCACTTGTCTTTTGCAATTATGCTTTGTACCGTAAGGCAATCACTTTTGTATTTTCATAAGAGTGTGCGTTGGCATCTAGAAAAGCTGTCTCTCATACCAGGTTTGGGTTTGTTAGTACTAGCGTGAGGCCAATGTCAATCGAGATCGACATTGGTGTAGCTTTTCTTACAACCAAATATTTAGATCGATCAATCTCTCGACCGGAAGATCGAGATCGACATTGGCGTACTTGTTTTTCTAACCAAGAATCGAGATTGGCACTCAGTTGATCGTTCTAAGGACAGATCGATGGGTCAGTATTGCAACTGTGGATCCATCTATACTATTAACTATTTATTCATCTATCTATCCATATATTTATCTTTTAAACCATTCATCTATGAATCCATCCACATATGTATTTTTAACCAGCAATCTTCTCATTTTGTTTTGTGTCCGTGGTTCCTACGGGAGCTANTAACCAGCAATCTTCTCATTTTGTTTTGTGTCCGTGGTTCCTACGGGAGCTACCCATTTTTACAATCGAATTTATCGTAGAATTGTAGGCGTTGCATATGTTTATAAATAATCCAAAGCAAAGTTGTTATGGTATCAATCAATCAATGGGTTGGAGTTATTACTACAGAAGTTAGTTATCTAAGGATAGGGGTCATACGACTTCTCGATTCTATGCTTATTAAATTCTCCCATGCCACATCTGTAAAAATCTTTATCCCGTAGTTATTTGGTCAAGCCTTGACGTGTATGGTGTTTATTTACATACGTAAATGGTAAAAAATAAATTAAAGCACAGTTATTAAGAAATTATTGCCAACAAATCTAAACTGCCAATTTCACTATACTTTCCCATATGAACGGGAATGGCTTTATCCAATTTAATATATTTGTAATTTCTTCAAAGCTTACGTTGATGCAACATCAAAAAATGATGCCCAACGATATCGTAAAAAAGAATCTTGTACGAAATACCATGCCAAGTTCGATAGAATGTATGGAAACTCTACTTCAAAAGTTACATATTCTTGGCTACTCGACTAAGTGCTCTTAGCTAACTTAAATAGTTGTGCTTAGCTATTTATTATTATAAATTGTTTATATTTAAGCCATTCGGATAGTTTATTTCCTATAGATTTCTTACTAAATGTTGNGTGCGTTCGTCTAGTGTAAATCCGTACCGTGCCATATTTGAAGAATGAATAAACTTTATACTAGTTTAAATCTATGTGATGAAATGAAAAGAAAAATAGAGAAAAATAGAGTGAGTAAGAAAAAATTGTATTGAAAGTGAATCTGGGGTTAATGACATTAAGTAAGAAAAAATTGGATCGAAAGTGAATCCGGGGTCAATGACATTAAAATTTGAAATTTGCGCCAAAGGTGAAAATGAGAAATTAATATTACAAATTGTTCAAAAAAAAAACTCAATTTTGTTTCCAATTTGTGCAATTATCTGGTGAGTAGTTAAAATTCCAGTAACCAAGCAGCTTATTTGCAAAAATTAGTAGTTGTTTACGTCCATTTCTCCATGCCAACCTAATGCTAAAATCCTAGACTGGACCTATGATCTTAATTTGACCTTAGCAACTGTTGACACAGTTGGTCACAACTAATCTGGTCTGTTTTTCTATTTATTCAGCTTCAATTTCCAAAAAAAATTACAAGGGTCGGACAGTTAGAACAAACGCTATTGAATTTCAAACAGCGGGACCTTCTTTTAAAACACCCTGNAATTTAATATATTTGTAATTTCTTCAAAGCTTACGTTGATGCAACATCATTTTTACTACGGGTTGCTATAGCATTTTTTCTTTCTTGTACGAAATACCATGCCAAGTTCGATAGAATGTATGAAAACTCTATTTCAAAAGTTACATATTCTTGGCTACTCGACTAAGTGCTCTTAGCTAACTTAAATAGTTGTGCTTAGCTATTTATTATTATAAATTGTTTATATTTAAGCCATTCGGATAGTTTATTTCCTATAGATTTCTTACTAAATGTTGCAAGGTATGAATGACGACTGATACAATATACCCTTCATCCTAAGTTCGGTATTCTTTCATAAAAACTTAAAACAGCAAGGTCTTACATAGATAGAAGAAGTACAAAGGCAATTCCTTGCACAATGATATGCAGTAAGTGTCATTTTAGATTTTTCTTCCATATCNATAGAAGAAGTACAAAGGCAATTCCTTGCACAATGATATGCAGTAAGTGTCATTTTAGATTTTTCTTCCATATCCCTAGAAACCCCTGAAACTAATTGGTCGATAGCGTCACATCACGATGGCTAGTCATCGCACGCAATTCCGAACTACGTCCCATCTTGATGGAAGTATATCGCACTATTTCNTAGTCATCGCACGCAATTCCGAACTACGTCCCATCTTGATGGAAGTATATCGCACTATTTCATACATGAGGTTGCGGCAAACTTCCATCGAGATGGGGATTGGGTATGCTGTGCGATGATCTTCCATACAAATGCATTTCAAATTTTTAACATGCGAATTTTAAATTTTTTTTTGAATTATTTTATTTACGAACAGTCATCTACANATGCATTTCAAATTTTTAACATGCGAATTTTAAATTTTTTTTTGAATTATTTTATTTACGAACAGTCATCTACACTTATTCATGCAAAGTTTAGCCAAACATATAGGGAAAAAGCAGTAGAACAAACTCCTAAATTGTCGACAGATTGCAAAAATATTTCTTTCAGCAACTTCCGGTTTGAAAATGCGTGCGGCAAACTTCCATCCAGATGGGGTTTTAAGGGATATGGTAAAAGTTTTCTATTATGAATTTCAATATAGTGTAAAAGTTTAGCTTACCTTAGCCGCTAAACCACTCACCTTAGATCAGTCCTCAATCAAAATCAAAAACTTTTTTAATTTTAAAACAATTAAATAAAAAAACTTTAACTTAAAAATAACAAAACTCAACTTTGAATTTTTAACTTTTTGAATTGGAGCCGTCTCCAGCTCCAATTCATATCTCATCAGTTGGCCGACTACTGAGCAACAACCAACCAAAACTTCTACCCAATAAAAAAACTCTCAAACAAAATTTCTATTAAAAAATGTAACTTTATTTTGAAACAAAACTTTATTGGTTAAAAAAATTCTCTCCCAGACCGGACTGATCGGCGTTCCATCCCAGTGAGGCTGAGAAGAGATACTGGACGACTGGTGATTGATACCCAAACACATAGAGACACCCATTTTTATACTAGATATCANCTGAGAAGAGATACTGGACGACTGGTGATTGATACCCAAACACATAGAGACACCCATTTTTATACTAGATATCATAAATAAGAGTGAACCACAAAGTAACCATCACTAAGAAAAAAAAATAATAATAAATTTCTGTTTCATATTAACTAATTATGAATAAAATCTAAACAGCAGAATAAAAATAATACTAAACTAGAAATGTAAGCAAAAATTATACAATAATTTATAACTGCAACAATCGGTATACCACTTAACTGCTTCATTCTTAGGGGGATACTTTTTACTTCGTGAATAGTTCCATTTTTTCAATATATACTTCCTTCAACAAAATTAGACGATGGTTTGAATGAATGTTGGATGATTTTTCATCCAACGTTCATTCGGGGAAACCATAAACATGTAAGTATGAGAAAGGACGTCAGGACAGCAACCTCCTAAAAGATGAGGAAGAGATGAAGCGGAAGCGTAAAACGGGCTGAAGTATTTTATCACTAGACAAACCCAGATGTAATTAAGGTATGTTTATGAATAAAATTACGTTGAAATAGATAGAAACAACGAACAAGTAAGAACCGTTCTGATGCGTAGAAACATGTAACGCCATGTCGCCGCGTATAGATAAATAATAAATCAACAAAGTCATACAGAGCTACCCAGAAGTATATTGAGATACGTAGAAGTCATTGGAANTAGATAAATAATAAATCAACAAAGTCATACAGAGCTACCCAGAAGTATATTGAGATACGTAGAAGTCATTGGAAATTGTTTGAAATTCGTAGAACTTCATAGAAATAAATGAAACTAAAAGTAGACTTGGAAGCATTTAGAGACAAAAGGAGGTGATCAGGCTGATGGAGACAAGTAAAGACACATAAAGTTAAGCTGCGATATTTTGTCAGTTTTATTTTGTGATAATAATGATGAAACAAACTTTAATACTCATCGAATAAGATGATGTTTCGTTATAAATTTCTGCAAAAAAACAATTGTTAATCACTAAAGTTTTGCAAATAAAAGTT
Organism: Holacanthella duospinosa; assembly: GCA_002738285.1. Classification (NCBI taxonomy): domain Eukaryota; kingdom Metazoa; phylum Arthropoda; class Collembola; order Poduromorpha; family Neanuridae; genus Holacanthella; species Holacanthella duospinosa. The sequence continues at coordinate 17,548 of NIPM01000452.1, read as the reverse complement.
GTTTGGAAACAGCAGTTGAGACAATACAAACATATTAGTTTCTAGAATGCGATTTAGGTATAAAAGATTGTGATATCAGCACTTAGTATTTATATAGTTGAAATAGATTATTTGTGTTTTTCATGAAACTAATTAGTAACAGCAGAATCTAGGGTTAGCGTTACGCATGGATGTGGTTTTACAAAATCACTCATAGAGAAGATTTACGATGCAGACATGCCTAGTCCTAATTAGAAATACTTAGTTATACGTAGCATATATTTGGCTACAAGTTGAGCTTAGGCAAAAGGAGTCATTTCAAAACACAAACACAGCTCCGCTGTGGTACGCTGTTCCGAACTAAAAGTGAAGGGATCTAAATTGTGTAAGGTCACGGGGACTAATTTACGTTGGGCGCCATTTGTAAGGTTCACAATTCCTTACCGTGAGAGTGGTACATACTGTGTCCCTTTATGGCGAACTGGAAGAAGTAGTAGATACCGTTTTGGGGCGCCAATAGCTGTGAGGGTCCTTTGTGTTTGCCGACAAGAGGTTCTCACTGCTATAGAGTAATTGAGATAGAAATATATGAGCTAGAGTGACGTGACAAAAAAAAAGGCGAGAGGGAGGAGTATTCAATAGGCAACGCCGTGATTCGTACCACACAATAGCAGTTTGGCTAGACTCCTCTTTTAACAAATTTTAAACAACTTAAGCGCTTAGTTTGGCCGCTCGGCCGCTGTAGCGCCTTACGCCCAGGACTCTAAGTGTACAATGACTTATGATTGTTGACAGATACAATGATTCAGAATGAGGTGCTGTATATGACGACGCGAAGAAGTGGTGAATGTAGAATGACAGAGAAACTACGATCGAACTGCTTGAATGGTGTTGTTGAATGACAAGGCTACCCATGATATAGCGGCGGTATGTGGTTGGATGGAATGAGTGAGTGGACCGACTGACAAGTTCTGGCCAGGAACTGTCACCTAAGCGATGGGCTAGGTTGCCTGTTTCTCCTGAAACAATATCAGAAGGCAAATTAGTCGAAGTGACACAATATGAAGCNCGATGGGCTAGGTTGCCTGTTTCTCCTGAAACAATATCAGAAGGCAAATTAGTCGAAGTGACACAATATGAAGCGAGCAAAAAATATGAAGACTTGCTCGTCCAAACTCCAAATCTCGTCTGCCGCTGTAGTGTAACTCCTTTCCTTCTTCCTGAGTCCCGCCAGTGGCGCTGCTGCTGCTGCTGCCGTGGCGGAAGCGGGACTAATGTTGATAGTTTGATTTATAATAAGATTAATTTTGGGTCCGACTAATAGATACCCAACTAACCCTTACAACCATTCCCTTCTTCAAAACTTACAATAACTAGTTATTTGTAAGAGAGAAAGGGTGATGCCGTATATGAATCTATGTGTTGTCGATTAGCACATTTAGAAAGATTATTTAGAATTTTCTATTAGAGAATTAAGATGAAAAATGTCAAGTAAATAGTATATACTAGAAAAGCGAGAATGTCTTAGTTAGGATTGGTCCTGTACACTGTTCGTGACCTTAGCTGATACTTAGGTTTTGGAGTGATGTAACTACTATTAGTGTGAGAAGCTGCCTGAGAAGTAGATTGATACTGATTTCGACTNTTAGGTTTTGGAGTGATGTAACTACTATTAGTGTGAGAAGCTGCCTGAGAAGTAGATTGATACTGATTTCGACTGCAATTTAGGTTGGGACTTACATCGAAGTTGAGACTACACGGCAGGCGGGGAAGCAACTGCTTCTGGTTTTGCTGCGCAAGTATTTACTATCGGTGGTAGTTCCGGACGTGCGATATATCGTTTTAAATTCGAGAAGTTATGAATACCAACAACGTGGCCTAGTTNTTAGGTTTTGGAGTGATGTAACTACTATTAGTGTGAGAAGCTGCCTGAGAAGTAGATTGATACTGATTTCGACTCTGCAATTTAGGTTGGGACTTACATCGAAGTTGAGACTGCACGGCAGGCGGGGAAGCAACTGCTTCTGGTTTTGCTGCGCAAGGATTTACTATTGGTGGTAGTTCCGGACGTGCGATATATCGTTTTAAATTCGAGAAGTTATGAATACCAACAACGTGGCCTAGTTNTGGTGGTAGTTCCGGACGTGCGATATATCGTTTTAAATTCGAGAAGTTATGAATACCAACAACGTGGCCTAGTTAGGTATCTCTTAACTCATAAACCAGAAGAGATGTAATCTTGTTTACGACCCACGGGCCTGACCATTTGTATGAAAAGTTCTTCATAATTTTCTTAGCCTTATCTGACAGAAAATGAGTTCTAAGAAGTACTGTGTCGCCTACTGGAACTGTAATATTCTTTCTACGTTTATTGTAATATTTAGCCTGATTATGGCGTATTTTCTCCAAATTTTTCCTGGCTAGTGTATAAATTGATGAAAATCGATCTTCGATAGACTTTTGATATGATAACCATGCATCGAATGGCTTAATATGATTGTTTTCAAGCATGATATCAAAATTTGTCTTTAATTCGCGACCTAAATTAAGCATCGACGGACTAAAGCCCGTAGAATTGCTAATCGCGGTTTGTAGAAACATCGCAACTTCAGGAAGATTTTTGTCCCAAGNCGGACTAAAGCCCGTAGAATTGCTAATCGCGGTTTGTAGAAACATCGCAACTTCAGGAAGATTTTTGTCCCAAGTGGAGTGTTTCCGTCCTACATAAGTTTTCAATATGGCTATAATACTTCTATTTACGCGCTCGGTGATGTTAGACTGTGGGTGGTATGTTGTCGTAAAACGCTGGCGAATTCCCCAAGTTCGAAACAAGTTTCGGGCTATGTGGGAGCTAAATTGCGTACCATTGTCGGGAAGCAAACTGGATGGTTTGCCCCACCGAGAAAATACGTCATCTTCTAGTTTTCTGGCTACGAGTTTGGCCGTCGCCTTTTGTAACGCAAAAATCTCAACCCATTTTGTGAAATGGTCTGTCGCTACCAATAGGAAGTTGTTATTCCTCTCAGTCCTTGGAAGGGGTCCTACAAANCGGACTAAAGCCCGTAGAATTGCTAATCGCGGTTTGTAGAAACATCGCAACTTCAGGAAGATTTTTGTCCCAAGGAGTGTTTCCGTCCTACATAAGTTTTCAATATGGCTATAATACTTCTATTTACGCGCTCGGTGGTGTTAGACTGTGGGTGGTACGTTGTCGTAAAACGCTGGCGAATTCCCGAAGTTCGAAACAAGTTTCAGGCTATGTGGGAGCTAAATTGCGTACCATTGTCGGAAAGCAAACTGGATGGTTTGCCCCACTGAGAAAATACGTCATCTTCTAGTTTTCTGGCTACGAGTTTGGCCGTCGCCTTTTGTAACGCAAAAATCTCAACCTATTTTGTGAAATGGTCTGTCGCTACCAATAGGAAGTTGTTATTCCTCTCAGTCCTTGGAAGGGGTCCTACAAAATCTGTAGCGAGTATATCCTACGGACCACGCGGCACCGCACTGTNAATCTGTAGCGAGTATATCCTACGGACCACGCGGCACCGCACTGTTCAAGAAGCCTGAAGGTTTTGCTGTTGGATTTTTTGTCCTTTCGCATACGTCACAGGATGTGACATAAACGTAAACATCTTCCCGTCAGCTCATCCAATAGACTCTGCGCACGAGCCGATTGAGTGTTTTACGGAAGCCCATATGCCTGATTTTTGACGATCGTGGAAATAATGTATGACTTGTAACTTGAGATGTCGGAATGAAAGGTAGCTTGCCGCCGTACTTCCCAACACTGTAAAGGAGTCCGCTGTCGACTACGAAATCCCTTGCAAGATCGGTCAATAATGCCTGGACCTCCTGATTCTGAGATTGAGCTAGCCAAAGTTTATCTAATGTTATTTCCGACGTAACTGATAAAAATACATTTGAATTTTTAGTCTTAAAGTGTAGGTCTAAATTGTCCCTAAGTGTATCTATGTTTTCGCTATTCCCTANTACATTTGAATTTTTAGTCTTAAAGTGTAGGTCTAAATTGTCCCTAAGTGTATCTATGTTTTCGCTATTCCCTATTGGGGCTTGTGAAAGAGCATCCGTTACTACATTTAGCTTGCCTGTACAGTGTGGAATTATTGGTTGGAAATACTCAATACGGAGTGACCAACGCATGAACTTACTGTTTACCGTTCGCCTTTTATGCAAACAAGTTAGAACCCTGTTGNTACATTTGAATTTTTAGTCTTAAAGTGTAGGTCTAAATTGTCCCTAAGTGTATCTATGTTTTCGCTATTCCCTACTGGGGCTTGTGAAAGAGCATCCGTTACTACATTTAGCCTGCCTGTACAGTGTGAAATTATTGGTTGGAAATTCTGAATACGGAGTGACCAACGCATGAACTTACTGTTTACCGTTCGCCTTTTATGCAAACAAGTTAGAACCCTGTTGTNAATACGGAGTGACCAACGCATGAACTTACTGTTTACCGTTCGCCTTTTATGCAAACAAGTTAGAACCCTGTTGTCAGTTTCTAACTTGAATTCCTGACCCTCGATATATTGTTCGAATTTTTAAGAGCAAATAGTATGGCACAACATTCACGCATGGTAATTTTTTTCAGCGGATGAAAGAGACCTCATTGCGAATGAGATAAGGTGTTGTTGAGATTCAAAACTGAGCGAGAACTGCTGCTACACCTAAGTCTGAAGCGTCTGTATGAATCATGAATTGTCGTGTGTGGTCTGAAAATGCTAATGTAGCTTCCTCACATATTTTTCGTTTTATTTCAAGGAATGCTGTTTTCTGAGAATCGTTCTACCGAAATTTGGCCGTTTTGCGAATTGGTCTATTTAATGGTTCGCTAATGTCTGAGAACTTGTCTATGAAGTGACGATACCAGCCACACATGCCAAGGAATCGACGCAACTCCTTGACATTGTTAGGCTTGGGATATTCCAATACTGGTTTAGTTTTTATTGGATTTTTGTGAATGCCTGACGGAGAGATGATAAAGGCGAGATATTCTAATGTAGTGCGTCCGAATTGACATTTTCCTTGATTAANAATGCCTGACGGAGAGATGATAAAGGCGAGATATTCTAATGTAGTGCGTCCGAATTGACATTTTCCTTGATTAATTGTCAAGCCTGCGCTTCTAATTTCGGAAATACGTACCTAAGATGCTCTATATGCTCGTGCCAAGTTTTGGAGTATACGATAATATCGTCTATGTAGCCGTCGGCGAAAATCCCTCTTGCTGTACCTAATAGTCTTTCAACTAATCTTTGGAATATGGATGGACCTACTTTAACGCCAAAAGTCATCCGCGTAAATTCATACTTTCCTTTGTGACAAATAAATTCTGTATATTGAGCACTATCTGGAACCATAGCAACTTGCCAATAGCCTTTCTTAAGATCTATTACCGACATATTTTGTCTGGCCTAAATTATGAAAAAAGTAGTCGAAGCGTGGAAGAGGATAAGGGACAGTTGGCAAAACCGCGTTAACTTTCCTTAAATCCAGAGTAAATCTCCATGATTGACCTTTAACTTTCGTATGCATATAGATTGGCGATGTCCATTCCGATAAGGATGACCGGATGACTACTAATTTTAACATTTCTTGNTGCATATAGATTGGCGATGTCCATTCCGATAAGGATGACCGGATGACTACTAATTTTAACATTTCTTGTATATTAGCCGAAATTAAGTTTCGTTTTAGTTAATTAACTGGATATGGTCTTTGTGCGATGAGTGTCGTAGTAATAGGCCTAAGACTGCACTCTACTAAATTTGTGNACTGGATATGGTCTTTGTGCGATGAGTGTCGTAGTAATAGGCCTAAGACTGCACTCTACTAAATTTGTGATGCCCAATTTACCCGCAAAAAGTGTGCTATGATTACTAATTATATTAGCTAGTTTATTCTGATGTATGCTATTGAGGCCCTGAGAGGCTNCAAAAAGTGTGCTATGATTACTAATTATATTAGCTAGTTTATTCTGATGTATGCTATTGAGGCCCTGAGAGGCTTATAAAACTTTTGAATGTGAGAACTGTTGATGATTAGGTCCTGAGCCAGAATCAAAAGTGAATTTTCTTAGTGTATAATCAGCTATGACATGGTATTTTGTGATGAAGTCTAATCGTAATATGATATGAAATGGAGGTGAATTTAATAAGAAGAAAGTTTGAAAAAGGGTTTTGATAGCAATCTTAATTTCTACGTTCACTGTTCCTGGTGAAGTGACCTTGCTTGAGTCTCCTATGGTGATTTCGGTACGTTTGGGAGTTATGTCTAAATCCAATGTATCTGCTAATTTACATGACATGTGAGAAAAAGTAGATAAAAAATCAAGATGAACCGCAAATTCCATATTCCTAATGAGTATATTAAGATTTGGAGTAGTGGTACTATATGAGTGTAGAAGATAGTCGTACTCCGTCGACATCTTCCGATTTAGTTTTCCTTTCTGGGTTCGTACACTACTACATTAACACCCTGTTGGCATATGTTCTCCTGAATGAGTTTGCTTATCGATTGCCAATCCCCTTTTGCTAGTCCCTGTCCAATTTTGGACATATGTACAGGTGAGCTAGTCCTGAGCGCTTCACTGCCGACTTCCACTAACGCTTTAGCTAACCCATCGCAATTGATTGGATGAGCGGTATTTGGGTGTCCCTGAGCAATCATGTTTGCTACCAAAAAGTTTCTACCGATTGGAACAATCTGAACGTAACCCAAAGGGATTGGAGTTCGTAAATTTCGATATTCTTGTTCAGGTTCTGCCCAGCACTTTGAAACTGACAAGACGAAACCTTTCCCCCAATATCCACGATTATTGCAAATGTGACTAAGTATGATTTTATTATATTGACCTGACGCAGGCCATAATGCGTCGCCGACGACGTACTTTACACTACCTACTTTAGGTGAATTATCTTTCACTGTAGAATGTAAGTTGGGCCATAATTTATCTGCCTTAGGCCCTACATCCACCATAGGTGTATGTTTATCTATATGTGACTGNTGTAAGTTGGGCCATAATTTATCTGCCTTAGGCCCTACATCCACCATAGGTGTATGTTTATCTATATGTGACTGAGAACCTTGGTTTATGAAAGTTTTGATTATATGACGATGAGGATTGTCTCCAAATAGCCTGAGGCGTGGAGGAATTTAAATGTGATGCATTTTGTGCATTATTATTATTAAATCGGTTTGTGGTCCATTGTGACAGCGAATTGTAAGAACTTTGGCGAAAACCATAACCACCCTGTCTCAGCCGAGAATTGTGTTCAGTAAGATCGTCCGCGGCTGAGCTACATATTAATGGCCTACGCTCTAGTCTACGAACTCGATTAAGATCGTGGATGATCTCTTTACCGTCACAAATTAGTGAACTTACAGTGAGCGGTGTTGAATTTCTTAATACAACCGCTATCTCGGGTAAACATGAATTAATAATTCGCTCACGAATTGTGGGAAATGTAGTTTGTGCGTCTATCTTCCTATACGTCTGTGAGATATCCCAAGCGAATGACTTCCGTCAACTTTTCAAGAGTGTATTACAAACCGATATAAATCCATATTTTACATGTTTTGTCAATTATAATGTCAAATACTTTTAAACTTAATTTTAATTTACAATTAATTTAAACACNTGTAAGTTGGGCCATAATTTATCTGCCTTAGGCCCTACATCCACCATAGGTGTATGTTTATCTATATGTGACTGTGAGAACCTTGGTTTATGAAAGTTTTGATTATATGATAAGATCGTCCGCGGCTGAGCTACATATTAATGGCCTATGCTCTAGTCTACGAACTCGATTAAGATCGTGGATGATCTCTTTACCGTCACAAATTAGTGAACTTACAGTGAGCGGTGTTGAATTTCTTAATACAACCGCTATCTCGGGTAAACATGAATTAATAATTCGCTCACGAATTGTGGGAAATGTAGTTTGTGTGTCTATCTTCCTATACGTCTGTGAGATATCCCAAGCGAATGACTTCCGTCAACTTTTCAAGAGTGTATTAGAAACCGATATAAATCCAAATTTTACATGTTTTGTCAATTATAATGTCAAATACTTTTAAACTTAATTTTAATTTACAATTAATTTAAACACTNATTTTACATGTTTTGTCAATTATAATGTCAAATACTTTTAAACTTAATTTTAATTTACAATTAATTTAAACACTTAATTTGTAAATTTACGCACGTAATTTATTCATTGATAGCACGATGGCTTACGTTAAACTTATTCATTGATAAGAACTTAGTACTAAAAATTGAAATGCTTGTGTTCAAAGTGTAAACATATTTAAGTTTACGAAAACTGCCCACAATCTTTAAACTTAGAAAGTTTATACACTTCTACTTCCAGAGTACAAATGTGAATGTTGAAATAAAATTGGTGGGAAAATCCAGAACTATGTAATTAGCACCGATACAACTAGTCATAGATAATGCGTCCCGACAGACAATTGAACGGATACAACGATGTTATAAACCCCTTTTCCGGTGTTCGCGATTAATAAAGGATATATGTTTAGATTGGGAGTATCCACTCAATTTTGCGATTATATTTAACCATTTATCACATGTTTAGCATGATATATTTCACGTCGTATGATGTCAAGACAAACCTTTATGTATATGCTATGTTACATAGGTTTTACCCCATCCAAACTTTAGGTTCAAATCTAAGCAAACCTTCCTCTGGTGCCATCCAAACAATGTGATGATGCTATAGTTAGTGACATTCAGTTAACTTTACGATGATATTCAATACATATCTATAACGGTACAAGTAAATTACTATCGGTTCTTGGTAGGAAAATTTTTGCTGGTATCTGTGTCCTCTCTCCATTTGATGTTTTCCAATGACTTCATGCAAATGAGGTATTGATGTTATGATACGTGACATTAGTGTGAAAAGTTTGCCTGCACTTAAATTTTTAGTGTCTATTCAAGGACAGTTTTTGTCTCAATCAAACTATGTGATGTCGCTTTAGTTATTGAATGTATTGCAGCTTCCAACAACAAAATTGGAGGCTAGTTTGGCATAGGTGCTTACTACATCTAACAAATTGTAGCTTTTTCTTACACTGCCTATTTATCCACACATTCTCCTTTCTATCACTCACCCAGATCTAAATATTTATCAATCGCCGTTACTGTCATCTTCCTGTCCCTTCACCCGGCTTCCAATGTCTACAAATTCATTAATCTCCCAATGTCATTATCTTAGAATTCACTCACTTTTTCTAATTACCAAACATTCTCAGAACAANAATTCATTAATCTCCCAATGTCATTATCTTAGAATTCACTCACTTTTTCTAATTACCAAACATTCTCAGAACAACAGCTGTGCTAGTTTGTCCTCTATTCAATCATAATTTCCTCAGCTATCCTCCCGAGTCGTATTCCAAGTTCTTTACACNTGTGCTAGTTTGTCCTCTATTCAATCATAATTTCCTCAGCTATCCTCCCGAGTCGTATTCCAAGTTCTTTACACACGTCCACAAATTTCTTTCCAATTTTGAATATTTCATCTAATTTTCGGAAATAGGGTCTAACTCGTCTCCCGTCTTGTCAAATTCCAGTTTACCTCAATCCACGGTTACTATTGCTTACTGTCCATTTTTTCTCTGTATGAAATAGTGTTTTTGAAATATCATACAATATTACTGCTATCAATCGTATGCCTTAAGAAGGTTACCCAAATTTGGCTACCGGACTATAGTCTGAGCTGTTATAATTAATATTGTTTATAAATACGTATTCAAATATTCTGTTTCATATGGGTGCCTTACAACGAGTTTTCAGGTATAAATACTAGGTATTCTCGGATTAAATAGCTGTGAATTGACTGGCGCGTTTTTTTAAGTTTAAAATTGGTTTAAGATCTGTAATGCACGAAGATTTTATTTAGGATAACAATATTTCTTCATAATCCTTAATCATTAATATTATGTTACTACTGCCTATGAATGAGGCTAGTTTGGTAAATAATGAACTTTTTTTTCTTTTTTGGTAATACAGTAAAGTTCAGTTATAGTGAATCTGTACGGACCGGCAAAACTGATTCAGTATAGCCGGAGTTCATTATATCCGTATAGTGAACGGACACTTCAATTTAATAATAGTTCATTATATCCAAATNTCATTATATCCGTATAGTGAACGGACACTTCAATTTAATAATAGTTCATTATATCCAAATATTTCACTACAAATTCAGCTAAGTCGATTTAGTGAAGCACTGGGTAATGGGGATTTGCTTGAGACCATTTGATTTGTTCTTTATATCCCAAGAAAAAAAAACTTTTATATAAAGNCCACAAGATCTTTCGAAGACTTCTTCAATTTTAGATTTTGATTTCAAAAAAAGAGAAATTTTAGAGTAACCAATCTTATATTTCTCACATGACGTTTGGTGAAGTGTGTTGGAAGACAGTGCAGCAGGCAGCAATGATATCGAATTTATCGTTTAAGGACAACGCAGTGCGCTTTTGGCCTGATTTTGACATTGTGAATTAGTAATTGACTTAATAAACTAAAACTCACTCATAGGTCAACATGCAAGTCCGGTGCATAGATGGGCAGGCATCAAAGTATAAGGAACAGTAGTAGCAAATGGTCTCATTAAGGAATTCAGACATATTTCCCTATAACCGGACAAAATGACTCTCGGGACTTTTCTAACTAGGAACTAGGTTTGGTTCACTAAGGCCGGTAGTTCAGTATAGCCGATTTCATTATAGCCGAACTACTTAACACATAATCTCCCATTTGCTTGGCAGGGACCGGACAGTGTGGTTTGCTATAGCCGAAGTCACTATAGCCGAACTGTACTGTAATAAATTTCTCACCAATATTATGTATTTATTTGTTCTTTATATCCCAAGAAAAAAATCTTTTATATAAACTCCTCTCCTTATAACATAAATCCATCTAATCAAAAATCAATCTCTTAAAAAAGTATAATTTTGGTAAGGTACTTTGTTTCTTTGGTAGTCCCATTTTGATTTCTTTGTTCTTTAGTATTTTTTTAGTACAGAGTTTCACCTTGATTTCTTTAAGTTTCTGACAATTTGTCGCTAACAAGATTAAAAAAAAGTGCTGATGCAAGTGAAGGCTGCGCATTTGTTAATTAATATTATGAAAATGCAAATCTGCATGGTTTAAATNAATGATATCGAATTTATCGTTTAAGGACAACGCAGTGCGCTTTTGGCCTGATTTTGACATTGTGAATTAGTAATTGACTTAATAAACTAAAACTCACTCATAGGTCAACATGCAAGTCCGGTGCATAGATGGGCAGGCATCAAAGTATAAGGAACAGTAGTAGCAAATGGTCTCATTAAGGAATTCAGACATATTTCCCTATAACCGGACAAAATGACTCTCGGGACTTTTCTAACTAGGAACTAGGTTTGGTTCACTAAGGCCGGTAGTTCAGTATAGCCGATTTCATTATAGCCGGACTACTTAACACATAATCTCCCATTTGCTTGGCAGGGACCGGACAGTGTGGTTTGCTATAGCCGAAGTCACTATAGCCGAACTGTACTGTAATAAATTTCTCACCAATATTATGTATTTATTTGTTCTTTATATCCCAAGAAAAAAATCTTTTATATAAACTCCTCTCCTTATAACATAAATCCATCTAATCAAAAATCAATCTCTTAAAAAAGTATAATTTTGGTAAGGTACTNGTCCTCTCCTTATAACATAAATCCATCTAATCAAAAATCAATCTCTTAAAAAAGTATAATTTTGGTAAGGTACTTTGTTTCTTTGGTAGTCCCATTTTGATTTCTTTGTTCTTTAGTATTTTTTTAGTACAGAGTTGCACCTTGAGTTCTTTAAGTTTCTGACAATTTGTCGCTAACAAGATTAAAAAAAAGTGCTGATGCAAGTGAAGGCTGCGCATTTGTTAATTNAGTTTCTGACAATTTGTCGCTAACAAGATTAAAAAAAAGTGCTGATGCAAGTGAAGGCTGCGCATTTGTTAATTTAGATTATGAAAATGCAAATCTGCATGGTTTAAAATTTTTTTAATTTTGGGCAGTGAAATTAAATTATAGTACATATCCTCTAAAAAGACACATTATCTACCCCTAGANATTTTTTTAATTTTGGGCAGTGAAATTAAATTATAGTACATATCCTCTAAAAAGACACATTATCTACCCCTAGAATCATTATTGATAAAATTGAATTCCTGAGTGAAAATTTAATTATTCAGGATGCTGAAAGAGCAAGTATTACTGAAGGTTTTATCAATACTTTCATACATAACTCTAAAACTTTCAAAAATTCTTTTCTCTATAGGGCGATCAAGGTTTGGAACAATTTTTTACTCACAGACAGAGGTATGGTCCATATTTTTAACAATTTTTCCAAATTGAAAGAAAAAGCAGCGAAATTTGTTATGATGGACAGAATCAATGCATACAGTGTCTAAATTTACCAAAAAATCAACACCAGAAACAAATAGCCAAAAATATGGATTTTGAATTTTAATTATTGTTATAATTAATAATCAATANAAATCAACACCAGAAACAAATAGCCAAAAATATGGATTTTGAATTTTAATTATTGTTATAATTAATAATCAATATTATTCTACACCATATGTCAATCCATATAACCATTGTTAGTGATCAAATCAGTTTTTTCTTTATAATTTTAACTTTAATTTTTAGGTTAATTATAATTAGCCCTACACAAGTGGGAGTGTCTAAGTAAATTACGATTTTGTACTAAAAATGATGCTTTTGACACTGTAATAAATTACAATCAAATCAAAAAAAAAATCATTTATTATTACCAAAAAAGAAAAAAGTTCATTATTTACAAAACCTAGCCTCATTCATATGCAGTAGCAACATATAATATTAATGATTAGGGATTATGAAAGAATATTCTGTTATCCTAAATATACTCTTCGTGCAAATGTCTAGAATTTAATTAAAATTTGAATTTTTTTGCGCGGTCAGTATTCACAGCTATTTAATCCGAGAATATATTTTATATACATTTCAGAAAAATTAAGCATTTTCGCTTAAAAATTGCATAAGTGAAATTAAATGCTCCAAAGCTTTACAATGAAATAAGTACAAAGGCAATTCCTTGCGCAATGTTATCCAGTAGTGTCATTTTAGCCTTTTCTTCCATATGGTAAAATTTTCCAATTTTGCATTTCAATACAGGGATGCTTCGTACTTGCCTCGTTCTTAGATTTAGTAATTGTCCTCTACTCAAATACACAAAATTTCTTCTCATATTCTTTTTAAATTTAGATGAGATATTGTATATTGATGACACCATCACGGCTCCAGGTCCAATAAATGTGAACAATATTATGAATTCAGCAATGAGGATTGTCGAAAAAATTATGCCAAACTTCACCCTAAGTTTGACCACTGAATAAGCACATGCAAGCGTAGTTAGAACTAGAGAAAGTTTTGCAAACGGCATAAATATTGAACCGTAGACGTTGTTGTGCAAATTTATAAGAATCACAAAACCTCTGTGAACTTCTAGAGTTTTTTCGCAAATATTCATGAATGATTTTTCTGGATGTAGTGAAGTATTGACGATTCTTTGCCAATCAATGCTGGAAAAAAAATAACATGTAATTGTTAGACTATTAATGATTCATCTATGTAAACGTTTGTTTATTCGTTCGTGGAAGATGCTATCGTTGATTTGACTTATGAGTGGGTGATTTGAGAAGTACATTTGTGGCAACTTTCGGAAAAGCTGACCCTAGTTAGCGTGAACTCAAATGTCCGATCCACGTTTAAAGACAATGAAATTATCATAAATGGCACAACTAGGTCCGCTGGAAATGAACTCCCGGTCAAAATAAACGCTTTACCTAATATCAGTGTATCACATGTTGTGACTGTGGATTGAAATTAACGGTAGTCACCTAGAAAAATTTAAGTACAGTGCAACACGCTTATAAGACCTTCTGATATAAAACCAATTCGGTTATAAGACCATTTTTAACACACTTGGTTTGAAACAATGTATTTTGCATGAGTAAATATCGCTCTATAAGATAAACGGTTATAAGACCAACACGGCTATAATACCCGAGTTTTAAGCACCATTTTGTGCTGAGTTTGACTTTTAAAAGACCAATCATGCGCATTTTCGAATTTCTATTTCTCTTCTTCCTTTTTTCTTTTTACAAAAACACGTGCTCTTGTCGTAAATTAATTTAATTTTACAAATTATCTTGTTGCTTTTCACATTTAAATTCTGGACTGGAAAGTTTTTGGTTTTTAAATGAATAAAACAAATAAGCGCAATTCTTATTCGTTATCGGATAAAATCAAAATTATTGATCTTCTAAAACTGTGGAAAAATCTGAGCAGTAGCAGCTGATCATGGGTTAAGCTAGTTCAGCAACTTAAACTTAAATTTTTTGTGGAATTTCGGTAACAATTTTACTCGTTTTTTCGTTCTCAGTCTATTTTTATTTATCTACTTAGTAGATTCCGTTTCTACGATCTGGAAATTTTGTAGTAAAACAGAAAACCAATACAAACAATTTGAACTATCAGCTAAAAAGAATAGACCTGCGAAGCATACGAAGCTTGAAGAAGCGCTTCACAAATGGTCTACAACTAAACAATCGCAACATATTCCACTCGATACAAATATTTTGAAAACAAAGGCGCAGATTTTTGCTGACGCATTTAGCTTACAAGATTTTACCGCCAACGTTGGTTGGTTTCAAAGATCGAAACGGCGTTTCAGCATCAATTACGGAAACATTTTTGGAGAATCTGCATCTGCACCACAAGCCAGAGCAGCAGAAAAGTTAGATACGGAATGGCCAATTATAAAGTCTGGATTTGAAAAAATGACATTTTTAACGCAGATGAGACTGGCTTGTTTTTCAAGATGTTTCCAAAGCAAACTTACCGCGCCAAGGGAGATAAGAGTCATGGAACCAAAAGAGCAAAAAACAGAATCACAGTGATGGTTTGCGCAAACATTCTTGAATTAGAGTAACTGAAGTTACTTCTAATTGGGAAAAGTGCGCGTCCAAGGTAACATTCACGTTTCACGATTGTTGATTTTTTTTGTTAAAATCAAAATATCAGATTTTTAATAATTATTTTAATAATTAAAACATTTTTTTTCTGATAATTTTTCTTAATTAAATTTTGTTCAAATCTAATTAGGTTAATTTATGGGCATTAATTATAACAACTCACGTATTTTTAGAAAGTTCCTCAAAAATCAGTCATCTCATCCATGTTATTACCGCTCAAATAAGAAATCCTGCATAACATGCACTTTATTTGACGAATTTATTTGATTTATTTAATTTATTTGATTTGGCTGGTGGAATAGGACAGAGAATTGCGCAAATCAAATCGAAAGGTATACTTTTGTTGAATAACTGTACCGCTCATTCAAGGTGAATTGTAATGTCGAGTAATGATTGAAAGTAATTACAAATTTTGCCATTAATGCAGCCCAAAATTGTCACAAATCAAACTGAAATTCTTTCTTTCACATGTCACCTCGCTGATTCAACCCATGGACCAAGATGTAATTAAAAATCTAAAAATGGCCTATCGCCGCTTTCTGCTTTAAAATATGATTGTCGCTTTAAACACAAACAACAAACTGTCGTTATTAATCTTCTTCAAGCGGTAAACCTTATTTAATTTTCTTGGAGCTGTCATCCTTTATACCATTCCAAATTGCTTCCGACATGCAAAATTCCTTTCTGAGGTTGAAGATATAATGGAACTGGAGGATGCTCTCTATGAAGGAAATGACGCCTTACTTTGTAATTTCTTTGCAAAATAAAAAATTTTCGAGCCTGAACAAAGCAATATACATGAATTTGTTAACCAAGACTTGGAGGTTGAGGTTTATTTGAAATAAGATGATTTTTCACAAATCATTGATTGATTTTCAAATTTAGATCCTAACTTGCTAGCTAATTTCTGACGATGCTATTATTGCGGAATTTATGTATCCGAACTCTGAAGCAGTAGCCGACGGGGAACAAGAAGAACCAGCAATAGAGACGCTGTTCGTTCCAGTTCCATTTACAAAAGTAAAAATTACAGATTATTTTAAATATTATTATTTATTAACTACTTAGTTTGCGCCGTATAATTAAATAATACTGCTTATTCGATTCCAAAATGTCGTAGCCTTTATATAAGACCAAAATGATCTTATATCCGTTATAAGACCATAACGGTTATAAGGCCACAATTTTCCTTGCAAAATCGATGATCTTATAAGCGTGTTCCGCTGTATATTCCTACTAAAATTAAAAAAATGCTTTAGCATGATATCTGTATCCTGTCCGTAAAATGTACTCTTTTGACCCTTGCAGGCTCCCAACTGACAAACTAATAAAATCATTTAACGGAAGAATCAAAGGTTAGGTTTGACGGAACATACTTAATAATTTTGTGCACGAAATTTTGTTCTTGCTGGATTACATCTGTTTAGGTATTCCTGTAAAACAGGATACAGACGTTGACAGATACAGACCCATTGCATTACGGGAAAAGCGACCGATGAACCCTTGACCGGCGCGATAAGATTACTCATTATCCCTGATCCATTAGTTCCGCTAGAAAATCTGTCGATACCGACCCGTAATCCGATACATCATAATTTCTATTCCTAGCAATCCGAGTTTCATCTACACAGGAAAACCTGATTCTGTGAAATTTGAAAGTTTTATTTGTTTGACTCATTCGGTAAAGGTTACACATTGCAAAGGCTTTGAGGTTGTCTCAGTCCAACAGTTGCAGCAGATACACATTAGGAAACGTTAACCCAACTGCATTCTAATTAAGCAACATTCCAGCTATATTGACGCAAATCCTTCCCAATGTACTGCCAAGTATACCATAAATAAAGGTGATCTTGTAAGTTGCTGCGACAAGACGACTCATTTTATTTCATCTGTACCGAAAGAATGCCATCAATGTGACCAGTGTTGCAAATGAACTCTATAATCGCGAAACAATTTGGCTCAAAATGGGTGTTGGATTGAAATTCTATCGGTCAGCTAAACATAGGACCACTGGACTTCAGTCTGTATAGATTTAAGTAGAGCATTTCAATTCAGTTCTCATCATAGCGTAATGTTGAACCTAACTTTATTGGCTAATGCTATATCTAGGCGTTTCTATTTGGCTCTACAAACTCATATCTCTTTCCGATTTTTTTGAATTCGTTCTATTATGTCAATTATTTTTAGTTGATGCCCTTCATAGAATAATTTTAATATAATAACGTGAATTTGCCGAGTAATGCAATTTCTGGTCGAATTTATTTCTCTACAAACTCACGTCAGTGTTCGCGGTTTCTACGGCTTGCTACCCATTTTTATATTACTTATCAGCATCAACTTCAATCAATCATTTATTTTCCAATGAGGTTTAGTTATTATAACTTCATCAAATTATGATAGTTGACATAGGTAACATTCTAAGAAAGTTTCTTTAAAATAATTGTTGGGGTTGAAAATTATCAAATTCT